>JANAVB010019560.1:0-29457 GCA_029216955.1 Iris pallida
TAAAGCACATCTCTATTATAATTACGCTACTTTTCGACTACATTAATGAGAACACATATTACTATTAGAGATCCTACAAGTTGTGCTAAATAGAAAGCCTCTGCCAGATTTTGAGGTGCCACGCCATTAATTCACCAAAACCTTCGTTAAAATCTTATATGCAATAGAGCACAAATTATTTTGGCTTACAGCATTCACACAGTATAATAGAATTATTGTAGGACTCCGTCCTTCGGTACAATATGGCAGTTGCTAAAAAGTAAACAAATAATCTCTTTGTTCAAATAATTCCGAAAGCTTAGGGCAATGTCCGATCAAGATCTGATGAAATTCTTTGATCACAAATAAAGCAGAACCTCCATTTACTTAAGTCATGAATCATCAGAAATTTTGTTTTGTAATTTATTTTTCGACTGATAGATCTATTCTTCCAGTCCTTCACAACTGTTGGAACACCGGGCAAAACAAAAAAGAAACGGAAAAGAGGAAAGAAAAGGCACAAAAAAAGAGTCCTTTACGTTTCACCGAGCTGTTGCTTGTGTACAGTGAGAATTGAATTGATACAAAGAATCAACAATAGGAGGGAAATCTAGATGACAAGAAATGACATCATTTACAGATTGCAGATGGTGGTAATTTGTGGCAAACAGCAGGTTTACAACATAAAACAATCACAAAGGACACATTGGACCTAACAAATTACAGGCGCAGCAATGGCACAGCCTTGAATATATCATACAACAATAACGGAAGAAGCTATTTGGTAGCAGATCTTTTCCCCACGTATAAACAGGTCCGTTCATTTTAATTATATTCAAGCAGAAGAAATCAATAGCTCCTTTAGTGTAGCAGCTTCGCTGCTTCCTCTGCATACATGTGTGGCAACGCAGATGTCTGTAGTCTCGAGAAACTTCTCTGCATTGGCTAGGATTAGAGGCCCATACTCGAAGACCAATTTCTTGCACTGCATCAGTAAAGAAGTAAATGCATGAATGAAACTGAAGCTTTGAGGAAAAGAGATCAAGCAACACAGAATATAAGAATAGTGCACCTTAACTGTGGCTAATATTCAATCCAATCCCATATTAAAACTTCAATAACTAGCCAATACTAAATGTCTATATCCTGAGATAATAATTTGAAATGATGATGAGAATTGATTAAAACACCTGGCATTTGGTTGGCATCTAGAAAAGATCAAGCCGTTTTACATTACATCCTCAACGAGTATTGTCCGACTTTCAATTAAAGATTCCATCATGAATGAGCTATCTGGTTTTATCGTTGTTAAAATCCTTTTTGTTCGTTCATAGACTAAAAAGAAAATTATTTGTTCATGTTTATTGGTAGTGGATTTTTTAGTTGGAGTTCTAAGTTTTAGGTGTCAAAATGCTCACCTCTTGCACAAAGTTCTCGATCTTGTTGCAGCCCTTGAGAAGCACTCAATAACCTCAAGCTGCATAGGTAACTTATCAGTTTTGATGCAAAATGGCGAAACTGTCAACATGTTCATGTGGAATCCACTTGTATCAGCACAAAAGGTAACTACCAATTAGCATAGGAAGCTTGCCCATAGGAGGATATATATTGATTGTGAGTAAACAAAAATAGATGAGGAATTTATGGTTTTAAATAGAAAGATAGCTTCAGCCACCGCAGACAAATCAAATATCATGGTGTGAACTCAATAGGACCAGAAACTAAAAACATAATGCTTTGAAATTGCCAACCTTTAGGAAGCATATACTCTAGCAAACCTCATCATAAATTGCCAATTTTGCAGAGCCAATGGTAAGTTACCTGTGTCTCAGGGTCTTGCAGTTTTGTACGAACTTCATCAACAACACGGAGGCAGAGTGTGCAGGCATTATCACGCTTTGATAGATGTACTAATGTCATATCGTTGCAGAGATTAACCTTTTCGCAGAACAATTCTGGTTTTACAGTAGCCATCTCGGTGAAGAAAGAGGTGCATAATAGTCTACCAACAACTTACACTGACATTGTTATGTGAGGGAAAACATATCAGTACAAAGCACATAATTCTAGCAAATACAAAATTTTGCACCTAGGCAAGAAATTGTTTTACATTTATAACAAAGAAGAATACCTGATGTTTAAAAGAATGCAGATGAGAACATGCTAGATGAAGAATGCCTATTATCTCAGTCTGCGTCTTATTATCAGCAAGATACTGTACAGCCTGTGTGGTAAAATCTTGACAAAGTGTGCACACCTCTTCTTTCCTCGACACTTCTATAGAAACTTCACTAGGTACCTTGCGGTCCATTTCAATAACTGCAAAATGTAAAAAATCAATCATCAGTTCCACTCCTTTAGAAAACCAATTTCACTAATGCAGAAGTTTAGAATTTACTATACATTGTAAACTTTAACATATTAGTAGATCAACCAAAACTAACCAAGCGGAGTCCTTTCTGCATTAGATGAATGGGATCTGATGGATATCGTACCAAGATTTATCAGAATTTTGGACAAGTCATGTTAGCCATGCATTTGGCATGAAAAGAAGCGGTCTGCCATAAAGTCAAAAGGCTAGAGCGGTTCCACTATTGGGTTGATTATACTCAATATTATACTTCAGCATAGGAGAATTGTCTGTTTTTATGACCCTAGCAAGGTTTCAAGTATGGTAATTCCCACAATTCTACTTCCACATGTCTGGTGTCTTCCAGTAGGCAGGGATGGAACTATCCTAGGCCGAGGGGAGCAGTAGCCACTCCCCATGAGTTTTTGTTTCCTATAGAGAGTCTTTGGTTATGATATACTACAGTTTATTATATATGTATTCAGTGACTAGTTACCTCAATTGGGTAAGTATAATGCTTTCTATCCAAGAAGTCATGTGTTCAAAACTTGTTAGCCATATTATAAGTTTTTGTTTTTATTTTTATTTTTATTTCTTATTTTTATATAACTTCTATATAACGTCCCCTTAAGGTATAGTATTTTTGCTACCCCTTGAATTTTTTTTTCTTGTATATTTTTGCGCTCCTGGAAATATTTTCTGGGTCCACTAATAGGTACTCTTTAAAATACCTTAGCAATCTCGATTCATTCTTCTTGCATTCGTTCCTCCTTTGGATGCAGTCAATAATACTTCTTAGAATTATATGTTTTTTCTTGAACCTGCACCATGCCCCTCTACTTTCGCTGCTTCTTTGTTTCTTATAACTTAATATTTTTGATTAAGGATCCAGAACAGGATCACCTCTTAGAAGGAGATCTTGAGGCAGAGAAAGGTTGCATTATATATTTCCATACACATTTGTGCTTGTTGTAAATTATTAAGCTCATGCTTCATTCAGTAGATGTTAGCAACATTTCTCTTTTGGGCATAAGCCTTCTCCAGTTTATGTCATACGCAACGTTGAAGAAGTAGACAATCTCTTTATTTGGAATTTCATGGACCTGAACTTCTCTTGATCCCATTTGTCATAACCAGGATCAGTCTCCACAGGCTCCTTGTTTTTTTACTGTGTCAAATACCCCCTTTTCTTTCTACAGCCAGTAATGTGCAAAGGGGAAATCTGGACCATTCCTGACATAGGTTCTCATCAAATACTAAGGAGGTTATCTTGATATGAGGGCTTCCGTATATGTGAACCCCAAGACCAATTGATCCATCAGTGGCTGATAAGACTTCTTGGAAGTCACTTATTATAAACATCTTTTCTTTGCTTAGGTACTAAAATGACATTTGTAACCGGGCTACAGATATGACGATCTATATGTGAGAAAATAATTAGGCAATATGTTTCTATGAATTGGGTTTATGGACCCTATATTTGACATTAGTTGAGGGATGTCGGAGGAGGTTGCTGGAAGTAGATAACTGCCACCCTAGGAGGAGCAGGAAAACATAAGAAGATCGCAAAGAAGAAATAATAAAAACATAGAAGTGTTGGAGCTTCTGTAGATAGTCCTACTTTGGTTGTGAGAGGGGACTACCACTGATTGTACTTGTACATTTACCTGGCCATTGTGCCTAATAGATTAATTGATTCCATGATTCTAACAAGAAGAGCGAGGGGTTGCATTTATGGGTTTATTGTGTGTTGGTAATCAATTGCCAATATAAGGTTAAACATGATAAAATTCAGTTATCCGCTATGCATTTAAGGGCACTTATTTGAATTTTTTTTTAGTTTAATGAGATGAATGGATAGAAATCCGCAAATGTCCATACTTGTTAAACAGAACTTGAAGGAGAAAAATGAGAGGAAAGGAGGTGGTAGTGATCATTTAAAGAAAAGAAAGAAAAGGAGATCACTTATATCTGACTATTAGGATTATTTGTGGGCCTGGATGGTCAAGCAAGTTTAAGTAAAAAAAAACTTAAAAGTACGCCATTTCTCGTGCCACGTGCCATGGTGCACTATAGCGCGCTAATTTGCGCACGCCAATGCTCACCCGAGCACCACGAGGCACGAGTGGCGAGGCGCAACGTTGCGCCACACAATGACTCACGCAAATGGCGAGCGCCTGATGCGCCCTTGACAACAGTGCTCACAATGTACCATCTTTCCCGAACTCATTTTCCCTTTATGATTTTTTCATTTGCAGTTTTCTTATTATTTCCTTTTGTATAGCCTTTCTACACTAAGATTGTCAATAAAGTTGATTCACAATAACTATTCATTTGTACAGTGACCGCTTAGGCCATTTACAACAACAACAAAGCCTTGATCTCAATTTTTTGGGGTTTGTTGTTTGGATCCTTTTCTTCCATTTAGCTCTATTAAGGGCCATGTAACAAAAACCATATCGTTCTTTAAAAATTCAATACATGTTTGTTTAGGCAACCTTTTTAGCATAGTTTGCGGTATGATACCCATCCAATACAGTTTGGCATGTTCTGATCCGATTTGGGCGTCTCTTTTCCCGTCAATTCGACAAAAAAAAAATGAATGAAAAAGATCAATCAACAAGGGTGTAAAAGCATAGTAAGGTTGTAAAAACATGTAAAAGAATCAAAGTTATCTATCGCAAGTAAACCAATCGACAATGGTGACTACTATTTCATTCCATTTCAAAACTACTAAGAAACAATAAATGAAATACTTAAAATTATGCCTAAATGTGTACCAAAAAAATTCTAAAATTTAATAATTTTATTAATAATTATTTTTTTTCCATACCAAAAAATTCGATACACCGATCCAAAACTGCCGATATTGTCGATACCGCCGATCTTGATACTCATAGGAAGGGTCTGATACCGATCTCGATACCGATATTGCGAACCTTGCCTTTTAGGCCATTTATGATATATAAAACAATGATATAAGATTATTTTTATCACTACTTAGTACTTATCTAAGTATATCTTAATGTGCTCCATATGAATGTCCAAAATTTTAATATAACACCAATATATCCCAATATAGGCTATATGATATTCCAAGTCCCAATCAGATATTAATCCGATATTTAGAAACTTGTGTACCCATTTGGTGCTCTCAGCCACTTAACAAGTAATACTTCCCTTCACAAGTGCCAACAAAACTAAGAAGGCAAATAACCGAAACTAATAAGAGAGAAACAAATCGTCTAGAAGAAGTTTCCCAATCAACAATAAAGTGTGTTGAGAACTAATAAGGGATTTAGTCCACATTGGAAAATGTAATATGAAGAGGAGCTAGACTCCATATAAGTAGTGTAGTAGCCAATCAATAAAAAACATAACAATTATTCTCTACATGGTATCAGAGCCATAACCACAAAAAAAAAAAAAATTCTCACCCCCCTGCCGACCCCCCCTGCTGTCCCCTGCTGCTAACCCTAACCCTAACCCCCCTGCCGACCACCCCCTGCCGACCACCCCTGCTGCCCGCCTTCACCCTACCCCCCTGCCGACCACCCCCTGCTGACCACCCCCCCCGCCGACCCTCACCCTAACCCCCTGCCGACCACCCCCCCGCCAACCCTCACCCTAAGCCCCTGCCGACCACCCCTGCTGCCCGCCTTCACCCTACCCCCCTGCCGACCACCCCCTGCCGACCCCCCCTGCCCCGCCCGACGCCCCCCCCTGTCGAACCCCCCCACACCTGCTGCTGCCCCCCCCCCCCCGACGCCCCCTCCCCTCTTCCGACCCACCTGCTGCAGTAAACCCCCCCTTTTTTTCCATAAAAAAATCCTAATTTGCGAGAGAGATTATGTGGGCGGTTATTCGACGACGGATGGATGTCAAATGCTTTATTTGCACCTTCTGTTCCTAGATTACGCCCTCCGGACTTACACATGCTTTATTTGTTTTTCGTTCTCGATCTGCAAATTAGGATCTCCATGCGCGCGTCGGTGTTGGCTATGTTATCAACGCATTCGTACGGTCTCTGTTGAAGACTTTACATAACAACGACGACGACGAAGCCGACGAAGACGACGACGACGACGAAGCCGACGAAGACGACAACGACGACGAATCACAGTTGAAGACGCCATAGATTCGATCAGTGGTAAGCTGACAGCAGATGAGATGAAGGCCTTGGTTGATGATATTTTATCAAAGAGATTAACCGAGCAACCCCACGTGTGATCCATACTGATGTGGATCCGCCACCCTACAAAATGGAGAAGCTGGACAAGTTGGAGACGAAGTTGGAAGGAATGTCCAATTACTTGAAATGGTCACGGCAGGTCATGCGGACGCTGAAGGGACGTGGCTTGGTTGGCTACGTCAATGGCCAAACCAAGGCGCCAGATGATCCCTCCTCAAAGGAGTTTGCTATTTGGGAAATTGTCAACAATGTTGTGGCTGGATGGTTGACAGCCTCCTTGACCGACCAGGTGTCGGACAATGTAGAGGCGATGGAAGCTGCTGCTGATATATGGCGGACTTTGAAGGATATGTACTCAGGCTCGGGCAATCCTATGCGGGTCTTCCAACTGCAGGATGAACTTGATAGGGTGGCCCAGGATGACCGCACCATCTCTGAGTATGCAGCACTGTTGAAGAAGTTCTGGTCTGATCTGGATCACTATGATCCTCTTGGGATGGAAGATGCCCAAGTCGAACCCGCATTTGCGAAACATTTCCAAAAGTTCTTGGATTATATTTCGCGTCAACGGATGATGAAGTTCTTGAAGGGTCTTAACCCTGTGTTTGAGCATAGAAGGAATGTACTCCTGGCACAGCCCATGCTTCCAACCTTAGAAGAAGCCATAGCTGCCATGGCACAAGAAGAGGCTCGCTTGAAGTTGATGTCCAACAAGGACTCTTTCCAGGGGGAGCAAGCCACTGTTGACAAGTCTGCCCTTGCCGCCTTCAATCAACCTCCCTCTGTGGCCGGTGTTTGCCACAACTGTGGTGACTCAGGGCATTACATCAGATTTTGTCCAAAACTCCTGCACAGTCAGTCGAGTAATCGTGGACGGGGCCGCAGAGGACTTCGTGGTGGTAGAGGCGGTTATGCTGGTAGAAGAGAAAATTATTCTGGAGGACACAAAGCTAATCTGGCGGAGGACGGAGGCGAAAATCACCTGGCTGAGTTAACCCCTCTTGAGAAGGAGTTCCTCGCGAAGTTACGCGGCACGAAGCTGGGTTCGGACGGCAGTAATGGGGCGTCATCTACCTCGGGGGACCACATCACTTGCTTTGTCCAAACCGGCACAGGTATGCCTGCGCGTGCTCTTGCAGCAGCTGTTCACCAACCAGGTTGGATTATGGACTCTGGGGCATCTCGCCATGTCACGGGATACCGCGGTGAGTTCCAAGACTATACTCACCTACCGACGCCAGAGAGCATTCAGACTGCTGATGGTAACTCCAGCCCTGTCATGGGTAAAGGCACTGTCGCATGCACCCCTTCCCTCACTCTCACCAATGTCTTACATGCTCCGTCTTTTCCTGTCAATCTTCTTTTTATTAGTGCCATTATTCTTGATCTTAACTGTACTGTTTTCTTTGACATTCCTACGGTGACTTTTCAGGAGAAGGGGACAGGACGACGACTAGGGACTGGCACATGACATAAGGGACTGTGGTACTTGGACAGGACTTGACTGGACAAAACTTTGGCATCTCTGGTAGCAGACACACTACCGGAAGATTCACGACGCAGTGTAGAAGATGAATTGCTACTCCACCACCAGCGTGTCGGTCATTCTTCTTTTAAAATTATTAGTCGAATGTATCCGTCCTTATACCAAAGGACTAATAAAGAGAAGTTATTTTGTTATGCTTGTGAGTTGGGTAAACATACCAGAAGCACGTATGTGAGTTCAGGTAGTAGAAGTTCGGCTGCTTTTGATATGATACATTCGGACGTATGGGGTCCTTGTCCTACAACCGGTATTAACGATTTTCGATAGTTCGTCACTTTTATTGATTGTTATACTCGCGTGACATGGGTGTACCTTATGAAGAATAAAAGTGACGTCTTTGAGGCGTTTCGAGACTTTCATCGCCGGGTAGAAACTCAATATGGCACTAAAATCAAGTGCTTACGGTCTGACAATGGGACGGAGTATACTAATAAGAAGGTTGCTGAGTATTTATCCACTCATGGCATACTACACCAAACTTTCTGTGCCTATACACCGGCACAAAATGGTGTGGCCGAACGGAAGAACAGACACCTGTTGGAGGTCGCACGGACGATGATGCTGGCTATAAATGTTCCGAAACACTTATGGGGGCAGGCGGTGTTAACGGCATCTTATCTCATCAACAGAATGCCATCTCAGGTATTGGACTGGAAGACACCGTTGGATATGCTTACTGGTGCAACCACGTACACTGTTCCACCGAAAGTATTTGGGTGTGTCTGTTTTGTCCAAGATAATAGGCCAGGAGTTGGCAAACTGGATCCTAGAGCGGTTAAATATGTCTTTGTCGGGTACACGGCAACTCAGAAGGGATATGCATGTTGGAGCCCAGTTGAGCGAAAGATGTTTGTAAGCATGGACGTTACATTCAGAGAACTGGAACCATATTATGGTTCGGATGACGGTTCGGCGTTTGGTGACACACCTAACACAGCGGGTGTTAGATGTGAAGGGGAGAAATTAAGCCCATCTGTGGTAGTCGGATCGGTCCTATGTCCGGTCGTAGAAAACTGGACGAAAGGGGGAGAAAGCAGTGACTCCGATACAGAAGATGAAGAAGATACATATGTTAAACAGAGGGAGCAGAAGACAATGGAAAAGGAACAGGGGGAGCAGCAGACAATGGAAAAGGAGCTCCAAGTCTACAGAAGGAGACAGCAGAAGTCCAGTACTGTGCCTGTACCGTGCCCCGTGCCTTCTGTACCAAGTCCCTCGTCTACTCCTGCTCCAACTCTTGAAGATGTTGCCCCCGCACTGAATCAATCTGATTCTGATGCGGATCTCTCTGACTCTGATGATATGATCTCTCCACCACCTATTGCTCCCTTAAGGAGATCTTCTCGCATCAATGCGGGTAAGGCTCCTAGTCGTTTTGATGATTATGAACATGATATTGCCAACTGCCTGTCTTATTCTAACATTTCTTCGAATTATCGAGCCTTCATTGCATCATTAGACTCTACTTCGTTGCCTAAAAGTTGGCAGGAAGCAAAAAAAGATCCAAGGTGGAAAGCTGCAATGATGGAAGAACTTGGGACACTGGAAAAAAATAAGACGTGGGAGCTGGTTCCATTACCCAAAGGTAAGAAAACTGTGGGATGCAAATGGGTGTACACAGTAAAGGAGACGTCAGAAGGAAAAGGTGAAACGATACAAGGCGAGGTTGGTTGCAAAGGAATACACACAATCATATGGCATCGACTATGATGAGACGTTTGCTCCAGTAGCGAAAATGAGCACCGTAAGAACTCTGGTCTCCATTGCAGCAAATTATGGGTGGAAGCTATACCAATTAGATGTGAAGAATGCCTTTCTCCATGGGGACCTACAAGAAGAAGTGTACATGGAACTCCCGCCAGGGTGCTACGCTACAGAATCAGACGGAGGGACGTCGCATGAAAAAGTGTGCAAACTAAAGAAGTCGCTATATGGGCTCAAGCAATCTCCTCGAGCCTGGTTTGACAGATTCAGAAAGGCTGTTACAGGCATGGGATACTATCAAGCAAATGCAGATCATACGGTCTTTCTTCAGCATGCAAGAGGCCACATCACTATACTTGCTGTATACGTGGATGATATAGTAATCACAGGTAATGATGAAGCCGAGATCGCTAAGCTGAAGTCAAAACTCGCGAAGGAGTTTGAAGTGAAGGATCTAGGAGCGATGGAGTACTTTCTAGGTATCGAGGTGTGTGAAGGCGAACAAGGAATTGTTCTCTCACAAAGAAAATACACACTAGATCTGCTGAAGGAGACATGGATGCTGGGATGCAAAGCAGCAGTCACTCCAATTGACCAGAAGTGCAAGTTGGGAGCAGAAGCAGGAGAGCCAGTTGATCGTGAAAGATATCAACGACTTGTAGGGAGATTGATTTATCTAGGGCACACTCGCCCTGATATCTCATTTGCGGTGAGTGTAGTAAGTCGCTACATGCATGATCCAAGAACGGGTCATATGGATGCAGTGTTTCAGATCTTGAGATATCTGAAAGGGACGCCGGAAAAAGGACTATGGTTCAAGAAGAATGGATGTGTAGAAGTTGAGGGATACTGCGATGCAGACTGGACAAGCTGCATAGACGATAGAAGGTCTACCACGGAATATTGTGTCTTTGTATTCGGAAACTTGGTCTCATGGAGAAGCAAGAAACAGTCTGTGGTAGCACGGTCTACAGCTGAAACAGAATACAGAGCAATGGCTTTAGGAGTGTCAGAGTTGCTGTGGGTGAAAGCGTTGCTGACAGAGTTGAAGCTGGACAAGGGAGCACCGTTACATCTTCTGAGCGATAGTCAAGCTGCAATAAGTATAGCTAACAATCCAGTTCAGCATGACAGAACGAAGCACATCGAGATCGATCGATTCTTCATCAAAGAGAAGCTGGAACAAGGGATACTGAAGATTGATCATGTTCGCTCAGAAGAACAATTGGCAGACTCTCTGACTAAGGGTCTTAGTTCATTAAGTCTGTCTAAGCTATGTAACAAGATGGGAATGATTAATATCTATCGCCCATCTTGAGGGGGAGTGTTGAGAACTAATAAGGGATTTAGTCCCACATTGGAAAATGTAATATGAAGAGGAGCTAGACTCCCTATAAGTACTGGAGTAGCCAATCAATAAAATACATAACAATTATTCTCTACAAAGTGGATGACTGGATGTGGGTTAAATTGAAATCGAGGGAATAGACATTCTCCAAAACCATGAAGCCAGAGAATCAGGTAAGTCCTGTAAAATCCAGTCATCATGTGGGATTTTCTGGCTAAAAGCACCAGGTACTTAGTAACGGTTAGTAAAACAGAGAAGTTCTATACCGATCATGCAGAACAATACTACAGAAATAAAGACTGAATAAGTAGAGAGAAAGAGAAAACATATTAAAGGTGAATATAGTCTAACATACCCATTGAATCAGAGGTCCAACTCCTGGCATTCACATGGATGCAGCCAATGGCTATCACAAGTAGAAGAATAGAAACAATTTTCAAACCCATTGGACCTGTCACATAAACTTGCCAATGAGCATCATACTAAACCATATTCAAGTTATTAGCTTCATGTAATTCAAGTCTACTTGTGCCACATACGAGCTAACAGAAAACATCGTAATCATTTTTGGATAATTCTCTACTTGATTTTAGAAGACTTGTGACAAAGCCTATCAAGACTGAACAATCAATGATGTATCCTTCTCATCTATACATGTTTATAATGTATATTAATAAAAAAAACAGAGAACCAGCCCAAATGTAGCACTTGGGAAATGAATGACTGCAAACATTCCAATTTACGAGTAACGAGCATTTGACAAGATAAAAGAAAGGTGCCCAAACGGACACTATCCAACTTGTTCTCGTTTGAAAGACAGATCTGTGAGTTGGTGGAGAGCATGAGAACCAACAAGGCGGAAGGAAGCAGAAGAGGATGAAGAAGAAGTACCAAGATCATTTGTCTATGCGAAGATGAAGATAATTTAAAGGCATGAAGATCGAATTGTTTGCGGTGATGGTTTATCATCAATATTGTTGGGAATAAGGAACCATAGTAGAATTTTGAGTCGACACCAATTTTGGTATGTTCAGGATAGTATACTAGGATTTCTAGATTATTTGAGTAAACCTTTGGTACTTAGTTAAAGATTCAGTATATCTTTGTAGATTGAGTCAAGAGTCCTTGATTATTTGAGTTAACCTTTGATGCTTCATCAAAGATTTAGTATATCTTTGAAGATTGAATCAAGAGTCTATCATGACATATTTAGTTTCCATATGGAGTCCATAACTTATTAGACTCTTCCCCTTTTTTGAATCTCTTTCTACTCTTCATTTTATTGTAAATGAGGAACTCTCCTATTGAGAGTATGCTGGGTTTTCTCCAAATAATTGTTCTCTACAGATTAAGAGTACCCGCCATCTTTTCTTCTGCCCCTTCATCTCCCACCAATGTCTACCAACATAAACATCTTCTCCCCTCCATCTCCCATGTTTACCAACATATTGAACAAAGTTGGAGAAAAATATTGTTGTGTATTGTATTCAAGAGATATATATGTATATACAATCGAATGAGTGATTTGAGGCTAAAAAAAGGAGAATACAAGGAAAATTGTTCTAGACTTGAGACTAAAGAAAAAGAGAATATAAGGAGAGAAAATCATACAATATATTTTCTAATAAGTGTATTCTCTAATAATCCCCTCCCCCAAAAGTTGAGAACTTGAGGGAACAAAAGAAAGGGAGATCACCTTCTTGCGAACCTCATCGTGTACGAAGTAACAATCAAGTTCAAATATGCTTTGTTTACTCATGAAATACATGATTATCAGATGTGGATCGTTGTCTGATTATTACAGTGCAATAGTGCAATGGGACATTCAAAGAGGCAGAAAATCCCAAATCAGAAAGAAGAGACCGCAACCATAAAATCTCTGACACTAAGTGTGCAATAGCACAACACTCGACCTCAACACTAGTATGAGCAACGATAAACATTTCTTGCTCTTCCAAGATACATGATTACCACCGTGAAAGTGAAAGGCACAATAAGCGGTGGTAGAGTGGCAATCATCAATAGAGCCAGTCTAGTCAGCATCATAAACGCCTCGTAGAGGCAGGGAGCTCCGTTCTGGAGGAAACAAAGTTCCTGACATAGAGACTTCTTGAGGTACCGTAATATGCGAAGAACTGTCTCCCAATGAACGGTTGTCGATGTGTGCATAAGTTGACTGACACAAGTGACAAAGGCTATGTCATATCGAGTCATTGTCAAGTATATGAGTTTTCCAAACAGACGACGATATTATCTAGGATTAAAGAATGGAGTATAGGAGGTAAAGGTTGAGAGGCACAAATTTGGATCCATAAGTGTTTTACTAAGAACAACAACCAAGCAAACATGTCTATGATAGTAGATCTAAAACATACTTCCGCTGAGAAAGAGAAATATCATTCTTTGATCGTGTAACCTCGATCCCAAGAAAGTAATGAAGAGAACCCAAATCCTTTGTCCGAAATTGAGAGGCCAAATGTCGTTAGATGTGGTTGATGCCTGAATCACTCCTTGTGATGATACTATCATTCACACAGACCAATAAAATAACTACCCCACAGGGACATGATGTGTAAAGAGTGATCTTTATGTTGCGTTTGAATCCATGTGAACAAGCAACTTTGTTAAATTTGACAAATCAGGCATGAGAGGATTGCTTGAGACCATAAGGAGATATGCAGACGATGTACCAACTGCTCACATTGACGATAAAAGTCAGGAGGTAGCTGCATATAGACTCTCTTTAAGATCCCCATTAAGAAACATATTTTTTGATATCCAACTGATGAAGAGGTCAAGACTGATTGGATGCTAAAGAAACTAATAGCCGGATGGAGGTAAGCTTTACAACTGGTCACCATACTACTAGTAAAACCCTTGGCTACTAGACGGTCCTCTAGACGCTTGACTGACCCGTCAGGATTTTGCTTTACAGTAAAAACCCAACGAAATCCCACCAACTTAAGGCTGACAAGAGGCTTCACCAGTGTCCAGTGCAACTATGCTGAGGAGCCTTCCACTCATCTTCCATAGAAACTCACTAGCAGGTGTTGAAGTGCTTCCCTAACATTGTTAGGCATAGAAACAGTCTAAAGAAGATACCAACGCACGAGAGCTTAGAGCTAGGCAATGCGTGGAAACATATTGAGAAATAGAATATTTGGAACAATGCTGATTTGTTTTACGATGTGCAATAGGAAGATTATCAAAAGGAGGATTGTTACCGGTAGATGTTGATGGCTCAAAAGTGGACTGAGCAAGCTCAAAAGATGTTATTGTTGGAGGAACAACAATTGGCTCCTCTTCACTATCTTGAACCTTTCGCACACCTTAAGTGGCTTGTCGGTTGGAACATATGCTGATGGAGGTTGTGATGTAGTGCTAGCTTAATTTAAAAAAAAGATTGATTTTCAAAAGAAGTGACATCAGCCGAGATAAATATTTTATTATGAGAGCGAGAACAACACAAACATCCTTTGGAAAAAAACGAGAATAACCAAGAAAAACACATTTAACTAAGATCTAATCCAATTTATCCTTACTAAGATCTAAGTTTTGCATAAAACACATACACCCAAATACTTTAAGAGGTAGAGGACTGGGTAGGAATCCAACTTATGGGAAAAGACATCGTAAGCACAACAAATTCCAGTATAACTTGGGCATAGACATTGTAAACATAGTAGACCAAGCCACATTTAGTAGATGATTGTTTTTACGTTCAAAATACCATTTTGTTGAGGTGTACACGGACACGGCGTGTGATAACAATTCCCTTTTTCCTTAAAATAATTTGAAAATCGTGACTCAAATATTCCTTCGCATTATCCAAACGAAAACACTTATTTTTATTCCAAACAGAATATGTATTTCAATATAGAATGTGAAAAAATATTGAAAACCTCACAACGATTAACACGAAGATATAACAAGTCAGTAGTCGCAATAAATGTCACAAATATCGATATTTAGTAAAACTAGGTAATTTTACCGGTCCCCATATATATCTGAATAAACTAAATTAAAAGGAGAAATACTGCATTTTTTAATGCGTCTTGGATAATAAACACGGTGGTGTTTTCCCATCTCACAAGACTCGCAAGAAAATTCGAAAGAAAACAAATCACTAGGACTAACCCGTCTAACAATAGATAGTGGTAGAAGTACTCACCGATGGTGCCATACATTAGGATCTCTGGAAACTAAAAGTTTTGAACCCAAAGTGGGACAATCCAAGAGATATGGAACACGCTACTCATTATCTCCACCAATCAGCTTCGTCTTCTTTATGGTCTTGAATTACACAGTGATTAGGGTAGAATATAAGATAGCAATTTGATTGTTTAGTGAGTTTACTAATAGATAGTAGACTAGAAGAAAAAGATGAGAATTTCAGTACAGAGGATAAATGTAGAGGAGTTAGAGAAATGTCACCCACACCGTCAACTTGAACATGAGTACCATCAGTAGTACGAACATGGAAGTCAAATACATGAGTAAACGATAATAAAAAAAATGGTGTCATATGATTTGAGGCCCCTAAATCTACAATCCAACAATGACCGGAAGCAAAATAAGCATTACAAGTCTTGGCAGAGTACATAGAGGGCTGAGCGAGTGGTTGATGTATAGCCTGATACTGAACAGCAGAAAGAGCACTGAGATCAGGTGGCAACATCACAGAAGCTGAAAAGGAGCCGATGAAGAAGATGAGTCATCCATTGAGACAAATGAAATGGCAAACAACCGAGATTTGATCGAGAAATCAAAAGAGACCCAAGAAACGAAATTTGCGGAGCCGAGAAACGAGTACTTGAGATATCGAGATCTCATTAAAACGAGATGTCGAGCACGACGAACAACGAGATGAGATAAAGACGAGAGATCATCAAAAGGAGGATTGTTACCACTAAATGTTGATGGCTCAGAAATAGACTGAGTAAGCTCAAAAGATGTCATTGTTGGAGGAACAACAATAGGCTCCTCTTCACTATTCTGAACCTTTCGCACACCTGAAGTAGCTTGTTGGTTGCAACAAAAGGTGATGGAGGTTGTGATATAGTGCTACTTTAAAGAAAGATTGATTTTCAAAAAAAAAGTGACATCAGTCGAGGTAAATATTTTATTATAAGAGAGCGAGAACACAAACATCCTTTGGAAAAAAATGAGAATAACCAAGAAAAATATATTTAACTAGTTGCTAATCCAATTTATCCTTACTAAGATCTAAGTTTTGCACAAAACACATACACCCAAAAACTTTAAGAGGTAGAGGAAATGGTTCTTCGGTAGAAAATATAAGAGAATGGAGTTTGATTGTCGAGAACTGGGTAGGAATCCAACTTATGAAAAAGACATTGTAAGCACAACAAAATTCCAATATAACTTGGGCATAGACATTGTAAACATAGTAGACCAAGCCACATTTAGTAGATGATTGTTTTTATGTTCAAAATACCATTTTGTTGAGGTGTATAAGGACACGGCGTGTGATAACAATTCCCTTTTTCCTTAAAATAATTTGAAAATCGTGACTCAAATATTCCTTCGCATTATCCAACCGAAAACACTTATTTTTATTCCAAATAGAATATATATTTCATTATAGAATGTGAAAAAATATTGAAAACCTCACAACGATTAACACAAAGATATAACCAAGTCAATAGTCGTCAATAAATGTCACAAATATCGATATTTAGTAAAACTAGAAAATTTTACCGGTCCCCATATATCTGAATAAACTAAATCAAAAGGAGAAATACTGTGTTTATAAATGCATCTTGGATAATAAATATGGTGGTGTTTTCCTAACTCACAAGACTCGCAAGAAAATTCGAAAGAAAACAAATCACTAGGAATAACCCATCTAATAGATAACAGTACAAGTCCTCACCGATGGTGCCATACATTAGGATATCTGGAAACTGAAAATGTTGAATTCAAAGTGGGACAATCTAAGAGATATGGACCATGTTACTCATAGTGTTCTAAATTTCGTTAGGCGGATTCGGTGCGGCGGAGGGCTTCCTAGCGCCTGGGAGGCCGAACATATTTTTTATTTTTAAATTTGAAATTTGAAATCCGAACATGTTCTAACTTCAAAATCCATAATACAATTCATAATTTTTTTTTAATTTCAAATTTAAATTTTTTGAAATTTGAAATTTCAATTTTCTAAAATCCAAATCCAATCTTAAAATCCAAATAACATATCCATAATACAACTAAGCATAAAAAAAATGAAAAACAAATATATAAAAAACGAACAGCCGCACAGGGTCGCACAAGTCCACATAGGCACCAAATAGGCATGAATAGGGCCGAACAGACGCCTAGGACCACCGACAGGGGATTTTCGTTGTGACGGACGGCCACCTAGGTCGATTTTAAGAACACTGGCTGCTCGCGATCTCCACCAATCACCAATCACCAAATTAGTGCATTATGTAGAACCCTAGAGGGGGGTGAATAGAAAAATAAAATAAACTAGTGCAGCAGAAGTAATATATGACAAATAAAAGTAAAAAGAGAGAAGATCAAACACAAAGATGTATCCTGGTATCCTCGCTTGAGGCAATCCAGTCCCGGAACTCTCTCCGGCTTAAATCCACTATTTAGTCAAATAGTACACACGAGTTTGGATCCGAAGAACTCGCCAACTTCAACACGAGTTTGGATCTGAAGACTCGCCAACTTCAACACACGAGTTTTCTTACGAAGGCTCGCCAACTTCAAACAAATGAGAAGAGAAACTTGTTGATCTTCTAACACGTGAAGATCGAAATTTACAACTCTTAAATACTCTATCACTTTGGGAGAGGATGACAATGAAAAGCTTGAAGAGTATTAATGGTGGAGCTCTTGGTTGTTGGAAAATTTATGGCTAGAGTTGGTAAAGTCCTCAAGAGAGAGAGGGCTTTCTTTTATAGAGAAACCAAGAGTTGGAGGCATTTAATGCTTCTGAATACAGGCAGACCGGCATGCCGTCGGTATGCAGCGGCATACCGTCGGTATACCGGCCAAATAGTAACGGTCATATTAATGACCGTTTGAGAGCATTAAATGCGGCCATTAATGCTAGTCAGAGCAATTCAAAAACCAAATATTTAAAACTCGGTATACCGCCGGTATGCCGGAGCATGCCGTCGGTATGCCGACAATTTGTCACAACAAGTTTTGGGTTGCTAAAAACGGTATACCGTCGGTATGCCGGAGCATACCGTCGGTATGCCGACAATTTGTCACAGCAACTTTTGGGTCGCTAAAAACGGTATACCGTCGGTATGCCGGAGCATGCCGTCGGTATGCCGACAATTTGTCACAGCAACTTTCTGGACACAAAAATCGGTATACCGCCGGTATGCCGAAGCATGCCGCCGGTATGCCGACAATTTGTCACAGCAACTTTCTAGACTCTAAAAATGGTATACCGCCGGTATGCCGAAGCATGCCGCCGGTATGCCGCTCTGTAGGTATTTGATTTCTGACTTGTTCTTTTACTTGTCATCCGTCCTTAGGAGTTTACAGATATATCTAGACTTGTACAGACACGAAAACTCTAAGCAGGAGGACGCCATCTTATGCAAGGAGCGCCGGTAGCTGCTTCAATCTTTGATGCGAAGGATGGATGCTCTTGAACGGAAAGACTTTATGAGTTGAGCTTCTGAGAGGATATGTATCTGAAGACGCAGAAAACTAAACTCCGAAGATGCTGTTAATAATCAAAATAAAATGTGCCAACAATCTCCCCCATTTTGATAATTGACAAAATAGAGAGAGAGCATCTTCAGGGAGTAGCTCCCCCGTAGGAAGACAACTCCCCCTCAATACGTTTTCTCCCCCTTTGTCACTTAGTCAAAGATGAAAAATCAAATATTGTAAAAAAAATTGCAATAATGAGAACAAGAGTATAAAATAAACAGCATGTATTTATATATGAAAGTGATAGCGTAATACATGCAAGATGTTCATTACTACAAAAGACAAATAAAACGACTCTCCCCACGAGAGTCTGATATCAAGAGATAAACATAACCCAAGTCCCCGAAGGACTGCAAAGTACTAGGATCAACCACACAAAGGTCCCCGAAGGACCGCAAAAGACAGAATTAAAAACAAACAAACAAACACACATAACCAAACCACACATTATTCTAGACCATCACCCAAAAGGAAGACACCCCTACTCGTCCGCCGGATCATCACCACCATCCTGAGCTTGCTGAAAGGCACCATAGGGATCAATGCCGTCCGGGTACATGAACCCATAGGCATTGGGATCAGAGAAGCGTGAACCTTGGTACATAGGATCTTGGAGATTGAGATCCAGATACATGTCCCAGTCTTGTATGGTGCGCTGGATAAAGTAAGCTTGATCATGAAAGCGGGCTTGAATCAGATTCCCAAGGCCACGAGTATGAGCCCTCATCTGTTCCTCTGCCTGGGCCATGCGCATGTCGAAGTGCTGCTGAGTCAGCGGCATGTATCGGCCAGAAGCAGGAGGAGTAGATGTGGGAGCAGCAGGAGAGGATGCCGGTTGCTCTTGGGAAGACGAGGCACGTGAAGTAGAGGCGCCACTAAGGGAACGGGAGACAGCAAGATAGGAGGGGACGCCATCCGAGGAGCAAAGAGATAGGTCAACTTGCCGGGCTTCCAGAAGGAGAGTGATAAGGGAGCCGTAGTAGAGGTTCTGCTTTCCCGCGGGCATGACACGCCGGAAGATCAGAAGGAGAGTCTTCGGGAAGGAGAAGGACTTCCGGGCATAGAGATAATACATGCAGACGAGGGCATCCCCGGTAATGGCGTCGTAGTTCCCGCCCTTAGGAAATAGTGTATGGCACACTATCCTATGGAGCTCGTAGTAAAACGGCTCCAGCTGTGCAGAGAGGGCCGGGATGGCAGGAGGGTTGGGGCCCTTGCAGATGATACGGCAGAACTCGTCGAAGGGTGACGCCGCCGAGGAGTGAAGAGCAGCCAATGATGGCAAGGCTTACCCTTTGTCCGGGATGTCGAGGATGTGCCCGATGTCCCGAGACGTGAGACGGAAGTGACGGTCATTTACCATGGACTGAATGGCGGGGTGGTCGTCATCCGGGACCAAGTTGCAATAGAATAGACGGACGGCAGTGGGGTAGACGGGTATTTGGCGCCGAAGGAGAGAGGAGAGGCCGGCCTCGTCAAATAAGGAGACGTGACCGGGGAAGAGGTTCCAATTTATCGCCCGTCCCTTGAAAACATTGTGATGAACGAAGTGTTGGAACCATAGCTCGGCCGCCAAGGAATTGGTAAAGACCCGTTGGTCATACCCGTGAGGTTGTGCCACCGGGATGAAGGGGTTGAAGAAGGAGGAGGAGGAGCGGGGACGCTTCGGATTCGCCATGGAAGAAGGTTTTAGGGTTTTGGAGAGGATGCTAGAGGAGTAGGGAGAAGAGATAGAAAAGAAGGGGTTTTAATAGAGTAGGGAGATGAAAGGATAAATTGGAATTTGAAGGGGGTTTGGGAACGGATGTAGAGGGAGTAAAGAGGGGATGTGAAAGGTTGGTGGTTGAAAATAAGGAAGGTGGAGTAAAAAGAGGAGGAAAAAGGAGGATTTGAAGAGATGGATAATAAATAGGATGGGAGGTTGAGTTGAAAGATGAGGGAGTAATTAATAGTGAAGAGATTGATGTGAGGGAATTTAATGAAGGTGAGAGAATAAAGGGATAAGAAATAAAGGTGGGCCCAGAAGAGGATTTGAAATCCTGTCCGCCTCCATCCGGCATACCGGCGGTATGCCGACGTGTACCGACGGTATGCCGAGTTTCGAAACAGAACCTAATTCTGAATTGAAAAACGGCATGCCGCCGGTATACCGCTGTATACCGTCGGTGTGCCGGCTGAGAGGGATTATGGATCAAAAGATAAAATACCTAATTCACGGCAAAGGAAGGTGAAGCGATCTTCCGGGAGCGGTTTGGTGAAAATATCGGCTAATTGATAGGTAGTATCAATAAATTCAAGACGAATATCTCCCTTTTGTTGATGGTCACGAATAAAATGGTGTCTAATTTCAATGTGCTTCGTGCGTGAGTGACAAATCGAATTTTTCGTGAGATGATTGAGCTAGTGTTATCACATTTAATAGGGGTACAAGAATGAGAAATGCTATAATCTAAAAGTGTTTGTGACATCCAAAGAATTTGTGCACAACAACAACCAGCCGCAATATACTCTGCCTCAGTGGTTGAAAGAGCAACAGAATTTTGCTTCTTACTAAACCATGATACCAAAGACTTCCCGAGGAATTGACATGTGCCACTAGTACTTTTTCGGTCAATCTTGCATCCGGCAAAATCCGCATCCGAAAAGCCGTGAAGCTCAAAGGATGAGGATTTCGGATACCAAAGACCCATGTTAATGGTGCCTTTGAGATAACGAAAAATGCGCTTAACGGCACACAAGTGTGATTCCTTTGGATTGGCTTGATATCGTGCACACAAGCAAACACTAAACATGATATCAGGACGGCTAGCAGTTAAATAAAGTAAGCTACCGATCATACCTCTATACTTACGAATGTCGACCGATGTGCCATCTTCATCATTGTCAAGCTTTGTCGTTGTGGCCATAGGAGTCCTCATTGATTTGGATGAGTCGAGGTCGAAGCGCTTGAGGAGGTCCTTTGTATATTTCGCTTGATTTATGAAGGTTCCTTTGGGTCCTTGTTTGATTTGTAAACCCAAAAAGAAGGAAAGTTCACCCATCATACTCATTTCAAACTCTTCCTGCATAACTTTAGCAAATTCTACACAAAGTGTGTTGTTAGTAGAACCAAAAATAATCATCGACATAAATTTGAACCAATAAGAGAGTACCATTATGGGATTTAATAAAAAGTGTTGTGTCAACTTTTCCCTTTGAAAAATTGTGAGAAACAAGAAAAGAGCTAAGGCGCTCATACCAAGCACGGGGAGCTTGTTTGAGGCCATAAAGGACTTTGTGGAGTTTGAACACGTGATTAGGAAATTAAAAATCTTCAAAGCCGGGAGGTTGTTTAACATAAACTTCCTCTTTAATAATACCATTTAGAAAAGCACTCTTAACATCCATTTGAAATAGCTTAAAGTCATTAAAACAAGCAAAAGCACAAAGCATACGAATGGATTCAAGACGTGCAACCGGAGCATAGGTTTCGTCGTAGTCAATGCCTTCCTCTTGGTTATAGCCTTGAGCAACCAATCGGGCTTTGTTACGAGTCACTAACCCATCTTCATTAAGTTTGTTACGAAACACCCATTTTGTTCCAATAATGGGATGATTGCTAGGTTTTGGGACAAGTTCCCAAACCTTGCTTCGCTCAAATTGATTTAGCTCCTCTTGCATAGCTATCATCCAAAACTCATCAAGGAAAGCATCATTGACATTTTTAGGCTCTATTTGAGAGATAAAAGCCACATTTGCACAAAGATCACGAGTGGCGGATCTTGTGCTAACACTGGAGGAAGGATCCCCAATGATAAGCTCCTTAGGATGATTGGTGACAAATCTCCATTCTTTTGGGAGATCCTTTTGAGGAGGCTCGAGAGGAGGAGACTCTTTTGATGGGGTCACAACTTCATTGTTAGATGAAGAAGGACGATCCTCAATCGAGGAGTTCTCCAACCCAAACGAGATGTCATCAATATCCTCGGAAGAGGAGAATGTAGAAGAGTTGAGTTCATTAAAAGAGACATTGATTGACTCTTCGACAACAAGACTTCTTTTGTTAAAAACACGAAAACCTTTACTATGAGTAGAGTATCCAAGGAATATTCCTTCATAGGCTTTTTCTTCAAACTTGCCTAGGTTATCCTTGGTATTCAAAATAAAACAATTGCAACCAAAAACTTTGAAATATTCAATATAGGAAATTTTGTCAAACCAAAGCTCATAAGGAGTCTTCTTAGAAATAGGTCTAATCAAGACCCTATTAATAACATGACATGTCGTATTAACGGCTTCCGCCCAAAAATATTGGGGGAGCTTATATTGGTTTAACATAACCCGGGCCATATCGCCAAGGGTTCTATTCTTTCTCTCCACAACACCATTTTGTTGGAGAGTCTGGGGACAAGCAAAATCATGTCCAAAACCATTCTTTTTACAAAATCTTTTGAAATCAGCATTATCAAATTCTCCTCCATGATCACTTCTAATTTTGTTAATAGAAAAACCTTTCTCATTTTGAACACGTTTACAAAAGGCAACAAATTCACGAAAAGTATCACTTTTGCAAGCAAGAAAAATAACCCAAGTAAATCTTGAAAAATCATCAACTAAAACAAAAGCATAAAGCTTCCCTCCAAGGCTAGCAACTCTACTAGGCCCAAAAAGATCCATATGGATAAGTTGAAGGGGTCTAGAAGTACTCACAGAGTTGATTGATTTGAAGGAAGACTTTGTTAACTTACTCTTCTCGCATTCTTCACATACCATATCCTTTTTGAATGGGATACTTGGGAGTCCTCTTACGAGCTTCTTGGTAGCAAGGCGAGAGATGGTATCCATGTTGGCGTGTCCAAGCCTCATGTGCCAAAGCCAACTCTCATCATTGTTAGCAACTAAGCACCTGTCATTGTTAGTATCTTCAACAAGATATAAAACATAGATATTGTTTTCTCTAATTCCTTCATAAACAATAGATCCATTAAAACTATCGGTAATGAAGCATTTGAGCTTAACAAACTTAATATCATAACCATTATCGGTAAGATGACTAATACTAAGAAGATTGTGTTTAAGATTAGTAACAAGACACACATTCTTAATACAAGGATAAGGAGGGGAACCTATATTACCATTCCCTATAATGTGACCTTTGAGATTGTTACCAAAAGAGACGTGTCCTTCCTTCTTCATCGATAGCGTTGTAAATAATGAAGCATTCCCGGTCATGTGCCGTGAACAACCGCTATCGAGAATCCACTTGCTTCTAGCATGAGAAGGACTCTTCACCTACAACATAAGTTGAAGATGAACATTTTGGTATCCATGATCTTATGGGTCCTTGAGGGTTAGTCTTAGGAACCCACATAAAAACTTTCTTGTCAACAAGTTTCCTTGTATAACAATAATTGGTCGTATGTCCATGCAAGCCACAGTAATTACAAATCATAGAGGATTTAGAAGAAGATATGTGAGAATCATGCATATGTGAAACTCTAGTGTGAGGAGCTCTAGCATTAGTATTGTGATGATGATAATAAAAAGCATGGTGCGAAGTATTTTTCCTAACAAAAGGTCCTTTCCTTGTGTTAGGAAAGGATTTGTGAGTAGTGTTCATGTGAGAAGTATGCCTAGCATTGTGATGAGTGTGGAGATGTCTAGGAGCATGCATGAGAGTAGTGTCCTTATTACCAAATTTCTTACACTGAATAAGAAGATCATTATACTTAATAGAAGTGTCATATTCTCTTCTATTAGCATCTTGAACTTTGTGCATAGCAAACTCATAAGAGCTTCTCATGGATTGAATCTCATCATCCTTTTTCTTGATGGTGTCAAGAGATTCTTGAAATTTGAGTCGCAAAGACTCTATTTCATCCGTGTCAGAAGCAGGAGATTTTCCCTTCACATCAATAATGATGCTTGAGAGTCTCTCTACTTCGAGTTGAAGAGCCTCAACCTCCTTAAGAGATTTCTTGTATTTATTCCGAACACCTTTGTGTTCTTCATGCAATTCAAGAATGGCTTTCTCCAAATCATCATAGGTAAGAGTGTTTAAGGAGAGATCATCAAGTACCTCATCGGTTGCCATGAGACAGACGTTGGCATTGTGTTTGCACTCCTTGTCGTTGTCGGAGTCGCTTGCGTCACTTTCATACCAAATGCTTGTGTTGGCAAACTTTCTGGAGGACGAGCTTCCCTTGCTAGGCTTCTCGTACTTGCTTGAGTCTTTTCTTATCATCGGACAATCCCTCTTGATGTGTCCGGGTCTTCTGCATTGATAGCACGCCGGATCTTCTTCATTGTCCCTTCTGAAGCGGTTGGCCTTATTGAATTTTAGGAACTTCCGGAAGTGCTTAGCTGTGAGAGCTATTTCTTCATCGTCGTCCGACTCATTGTCGTCGGAGCTATCCTTGGAGTAGGACTTTGTTGCTTTGAGAGCAAGAGTCTTCTCCTTCTCTTTGGTCTTCTCCTTCTCCTTCTCTTGTGTGGAGGATTCTTCTTGATCCTTCATGTCGAGCTCGTGAGTCATTAGCTTACCCATGAGGGTCTCAAGGTTCATGACTGTTAGATCGTTCCCCTCAATAATTGCGGTAGCTTTAGGACTCCAAGCTTTCGTCAATCCTTTAAGAATTTTTCTTATCTTTTCATGAGCAGGATATTCCTTTCCAAGAGAAGAGAGAGGGTTAATAATGTCACCAAAACGAGTAAACATACAAGTAATAGATTCATCATGCTTCATTTTAAAGGACTCATATTCTTGCGTGAGTCTACTAATCTTGGATTCCTTCACTTGTGAAGTTCCCTCGTGTGTGCCTTCAAGTAACTTCCAAATCTCATTGGAAGTCTTGCAAGTAGAGATTCGGTTGAATTCACTACTGTCGAGAGCACAGTAAAGAGCATTCATTGCCTTGGCATCTCGACTCGCAAGCTTCTTGGTGTTTTCAGTAAGTGTGTCCCGAAGGGTGTCAGAAGCAATATCCTCAATAGCTCTAGAAGGAGTAGGAAGACCATTTATCACGCAATTCCATAAATCGAAATCTATGGACTTTAGATAAATGCTCATCCTAATCTTCCAGTAGTTATAGTTGGTTCCATCAAATAGGGGAGGCCTATTTGTGGAGTGTCCTTCATTGTGGAAGGTGTTGATACTAGGGTTAGAGGCCATAGATCACTCAAAGGGTGTAAATCCAAATCAAGAGAACAAAGCTCTGATACCAATTGTAGAACCCTAGAGGGGGGGTGAATAGGGAAATAAAATAAACTAGTGCAGCAGAAGCAATATATGACAAATAAAAGTAAAGAGAGAGAAAATCAAACACAAAGATGTATCCTGGTATCCTCGCTTGAGGCAATCCAGTCCCGGAACTCTCTCCGGCTTAAATCCACTATTTAGTCAAATAGTACACACGAGTTTGGATCCGAAGAACTCGCCAACTTCAACACGAGTTTGGATCCGAAGACTCGCCAACTTCAACACACGAATTTTCTTACGAAGGCTCGCCAACTTCAAACAAATGAGAAGAGAAACTTGTTGATCTTCTAACACGTGAAGATCGAAATTTACAACTCTTAAATACTCTATCACTTTGGGAGAGGATGACAATGAAAAGCTTGAAGAGTATTAATGGTGGAGCTCTTGGTTGTTGGAAAATTTATGGCTAGAGTTGGTAAAGTCCTCAAGAGAGAGAGGGCTTTCTTTTATAGAGAAACCAAGAGTTGGAGACATTTAATGCTTCTGGATACAGGCAGACCGGCATGCCGTCGGTATGCAGCGGCATACCGTCGGTATACCGGCCAAATAGTAACGGTCATATTAATGACCGTTTAAGAACATTAAATGCGGCCATTAATGCTAGTCAGAGCAATTCAAAAACCAAATATTTAAAACTCGGTATACCGCCGGTATGCCGGAGCATGCCGTCGGTATGCCGACAATTTGTCACAGCAAGTTTTGGGTTGCTAAAAACGGTATACCGTCGGTATGCCGGAGCATGCCGTCGGTATGCCGACAATTTGTCACAGCAACTTTTGGGTCGCTAAAAACGGTATACTGTCGGTATGCCGGAGCATGCCGTCGGTATGCCGACAATTTGTCACAGCAACTTTCTGGACACAAAAATCGGTATACCGCCGGTATGCCGAAGCATGCCGCCGGTATGCCGACAATTTGTCACAGCAACTTTCTAGACTCTAAAAACGGCATACCGCCGGTATGCCGAAGCATGCCGCTGGTATGCCGCTCTGTAGGTATTTGATTTCTGACTTGTTCTTTTACTTGTCATCCGTCCTTAGGTGTTTACAGATATACCTAGACTTGTACAGACACGAAAACTCTAAGCAGGAGGACGCCATCTTATGCAAGGAGCGCCGGTAGCTGCTTCAATCTTTGATGCGAAGGATGGATGCTCTTGAACGGAAAGACTTTATGAGTTGAGCTTCTGAGAGGATATGTATCTGAAGACGCAGAAAACTAAACTCCGAAGATGCTGTTAATAATCAAAATAAAATGTGCCAACACATTAGACTCGAGCATGAATATAGCTCATATTCACCGTTCACTACGAGCGAAGACCGGGTCCATGGTTGTTCCATTGCACTACCTTAGCTCAAGAGTAAATGGTTATTTTACAATGTAAAAATGTGGAAAGTGGGAACATAGCAAGAGGGATAATAAATTCCAGGTGGAGTCAAAAGACTTCCTCTATAGTTCATCGAAAATAAATCACCATCCATGTCAAACTGAGAAATTGGCCAGTTGCATAGTGGTTTTGGATCTTGAGCTCAATGCCATAATTCTAGTCCTAGATGACACCCAAGGCTTCCAAACTAACCTTTTTAACACTCAATAGAACATCAAAATCAAGCATTGATCTTATAGATCCAATGACAAGGAAAATGGAACTTCCGTCAGCAAGACCTCATGTATGTAACCATTGAAGATCAGCTCATATGTTGCAGCCTCCATATCATATAAACAACACCTTAACAACTCCGCAGTCAGCAGGAATGAGTGAAAGCCAGATAAAAATCGTTATATGCAAAAATATCCAACCGAAGAAAAAACTTTTATGACTGGCTTTCGAGCTGAAGTCTACCCTCCATATTGGAGCTATATTACTGGCTAATACAGCTATGATCATGAGAGGGCCACGACATAAAACCTAGACGGTCAGTTGGTGAGTAGGTTGATCTACCTTTTTGCCACGCAGTTTAAGCTGTACAAAATATACCCAAAATTGCTAAATTTTGCATAGGGATGCGCGTATGTAACATTCCATGTTTCAAATATAGACATCTAAAAGCAGAATCACCATGGAATAGTTATTACCAATACAAAAATAGCAAAGCTCATATAAATAGTATAAAGAAAGGAAATGGCCTCTTCTAGGAAGGAAAAGAAATTGTAGACCCATTAGGCCTATAATTGTCCGATGAAACCAAAATATGTATACCTTTCTGCTTTAACTGCAAGCAGACACAGCCCTCACTGTGCCAAGCAAGAAAGGAAGGGCTCAATTCAGTATTTACAACAAACACGTAAAATTCACAACAGCCTGTGCCTATCGATGCTTCTTGTTCCCTATGGAACCAATCAAATAGTCTCAAAAATTATGAGCACAAATCATAAAATTGAGCAAGAAAGAAAAAAGTACTATGGATGGATTTTAACATGATTTATTGTAAGGGAAGAGTACCTGTGGGAAGAAAGAAGGAGTACGCAATTAGATGATGATGACGAGGAGGAGGAGGAGATGGAGAGAGTACGCAATTAGCTGTGGGAAGAAAGGAGTACGCAATTACTGATTGGTATCCTTTTATTTATGTATGTACTCTCTCCGGTCTTTCTTTGTCTTGGTATCTGATAGGCGTAGCATTATTCGGTTTTTGGACCGATAATTGAACCGAACCAACTGAACCGAAGCAAATTCAATAAAAAATTCTGTTCGGTTTCAAAGTTATTTTGTTTAGATTTTAAAAATACTAAAAAAAAGAGTCCAAAATCAAAAACCAAACAACACTTGAGCAATTATGTAAATACATTTAATTCTATGCATATTTTATGATTCAAAATACGTATATTTTTGTTTATGTTGAAAACAACAATTCTATATAATTGTTCTGATGTTCAACTTTGATAATCAAACCAATCCAACTTTGGGTCTGAAATACAACAAACATACATATATATAAATTATATATATTTTTAAATATATTTACTCACAATTTCAATTTTGTGTCCAGTCCATTAAACAATGGAAATAATCCAACCGAAAAAATTGAATAAACCAAGTTAATTATTTTGCTTCTGTTCGGTTTTGGTTATAAAAAATGCTAAGTTTACAGCTAAATGGATCACAACTCATTTACAACCGTCTATGTGACTGTTGCCAATTGTGTCCCCTCTCCCCATGTAGGAGAGGGGACCAAATTAGCAACCGTCATGTAGGCGGTTGTAAATGGGTTGTAACCCATTGTTTGTAATCCTATCATTGCTCATTGGTTATTGCTAATCTTGTTTAGTTTCATTTTTGGATTTTTAGAATTTTAATTTATTTGGTTTTGACTATTTTAATTCAGTTGAAACCGAATAAAACCGAACGCTCACCCCTAGACTTTTTGCCATGTTGCACTGTGGGTCGGGCTCGTGC
>JANAVB010019561.1:0-16147 GCA_029216955.1 Iris pallida
AATGCAGCATCCGTCGAGCAGATATTGCAGAGATCACATGCAGGTCGACGACGCCTCACCACACGAGTAACAGAATTAGGCACTCCAGGCATGCGGAATGTGACCTTCTTTTTAGCGCAGTCTATGGTTGCGTTACACGACCCGAGCCAATCCATTCCCAGAATGATGTCAAAGTCCTTCATGTCTAGAACTATCACATCCAGACCGATATTTTGACCGCCGATACAGATAATCCGCCGGCGCAAGCTAGTTTGTGAGAATTGGTGTGCCCGAAGGCGTGCTTATGCTAAGGTCGAGATCTAATGATATTACAGGAAATTTGTGCTCGACGGCAAAGTCCGCCGATATAAAACTATGTGAAGCGCCTGAATCAAATAACACACGAGCAGGCACATTATTGAATTTTAGTATACCTGATACTACGGTATCTGACGCCAGCACTTCGTCTCGAGTCATGGCATAGACGCGGCCCTGAGTGTTGGGGCGACGATCTTGGCCATATTGCGGTGCAGGTTGAGTGGGCGGAGGAGGTCGAGGCGCCTGTCCTCGATTCTCTTGGCAGTGTTGTTGTGGCGGGGCGTTGCGAGTAAATCTAGGGTTTGTGCAATACCGAGCGAGGTGGCCCTTTTGTCCGCAAGCATGGCATTCCCCTCTGAAGGGGAAGCAGTTGATGGCTTCGTGCCCGAGGCGATTACATTTGGTGCAACGAGGTAACGAATTCTGACCCATATAGCCACAGTTGTTTGGACGCTTTGACGCGTGATTGTTGCCTTTCGTATAGCTAGGACATTTGTGATTGAGTGTCGCACAACGTTGTCAGCACCGGAAGGATGCAGGTTCTCAAGGCGGAGCACGTGATTCAGAGCCTCGCCCACGGTCTTGTACTCCGGGACCCCAACATGTGCACCGATAGAGTGTCGCAGACCCACTTCAAACCGTCGCACACGAAACTCTTCAGTAGGCAGAAACTGGCCAGCAAACTTAGACAACTTGTTGAATTTTGCGTCGTACTGTTCCACTGTCCGGCTCCCTTGCTTCAACTGCATGAATTCATTCTCCTTCGCTTGACGAACGGCTGACGGAAGGTACTGGACTTCGAAAGCTTTACGGAATGTGGCCCAAGAGATCGGCATGGTGGTGTTGTCCGGTCGGATCGCTCGCTTGCGTACGGTCCACCAGTCATGCGCGTTCAACCGTAGTTGAAGTTGTGTGCAAGTGACTTGCTTGGATTCTTCAATGCCGAGCAGCTCGAAGTGATCTTCTAGCTCTTCCAACCAGTCGATCGCTATGGAGGGACCCTCGGTACCGGTGAAGGAAGTGCGGCACGCTTTCTTGAATTCTGACACTTCAAAGTTATACTTTTTCGGTGCCGCTGGTTGACGCTCGGGATCCTCCGTGTCGATTTCAATGGGTTGTTGGATCGTCGACACGGTGACGGTAGGCGTAGTCGTAGAATTCCTGTTGGCTGCCATTGTCTGGATGATCTGCTGCAGGATATCTAGCTGCTTTTGCTGAAGTTTGGTACGTGCATCAAAGCGAGCTTCGAACTGGGCCTGTCGTTCCTCTACTTGTTGATGTCGGTTCTCGGACTGGTTTCGCTGTGCCTCCATCATGCGCAGCATCCTTTCGATGGTATCGTTAGAAGGTCCGGCCCGCGGACAATGTGAACTACTAGAGCCGCTAAAAGTGCTCTGTTCTTGCTCGGCCGTGGGTTCCGTCCCTTCTGCGATACGAAGGCAAACGCATCAGTCACAAAATATTACGGACTCATTGTATGGAACAACTTATCTCATCGATGCGAGGTCAAAGGATGTAAAGCCGTGCTCTGATACCATTATGTCATGCCCCGATTCCGTAGAATCGATAGTCGTCCCCCGGGCGTGATGCCGTGCAAACCTAAGTTGCGATCGCACAAGGCATAGTCATAAGGTTATCCGAAACAGAGAGTACGCAGAGAAATTGAATGACACATTTGAAATAGAAATAGACTTTTTCATTGATGATAATAAAACTTTACATAGACTCCTTTACAATTATTGCCGCGCGGGCTACAACATGACTCGACTTACAAAATGAACGCCGATGAGATAGTCGTTCCATACATTGCATCCCTTTTTACAAGAAAAACATAACATCTTTCCACCTGCTATCGAGGCGAGTCGAGCCGCCATCTTCTTTTGGACTGAGTGCGGATCTTCTTCAAAAGGAAATCCAGAAACAAGCGTTTACACGCGGACGAGGCTTCAAAAGGGTTCACTTCGCCTTGAGCTTTCAAGTGGCACACCCTTCGTAGTTCGGGGTACCTGCGTGGAGAGCGAGGATCAGTACATTACACTTTGTACTGGTGCGTGGCTATTTAAGTTCCAAGCTCTCATTTGGTTGAAGAGTTTAATTGACTTAAAGTATGAATGTTTCTAACCATCCTAATGAATTTCAAACAAGCATATGACAAGCATAGTAAAATTTACGTTGAAACTTACCGACGGCGGCCCACGCCGCGCCTTTTGAAACTTATCATGTTCTTCCCTGTCAATTGTTATCATTTCCATACCAAGTGCAATATTTCGTGTGTTGGTCACTGGCTCCCAGAGCCATCGTGGACTCCTTCTAGCTTTTATTAGACGAGGCCCTTTCAGCGCGAGTAGCGAGCCCCGCTGCAAGTCCTCGCCTAACATTGTGCCCAGTACAGCTTATGAGATGTTTTCTTCTTGGCCGCAACGGTCCCGTGGCCCCGGATTGTCGTGCGGGGAAACTTTACCTTGTCGACAAGTTGTCCATGACCGTACGAAGACCATTTTCCTTCTTTTAGTTATTAAGACATAGCCTACATTCTCTTTAAAAACTCAATCATTTTACCGTGCCCGTGCCCTTGCATTAAATCTTTAATCCGCATCAACACTATCGATTTACTTAAGAAGGGGTCGAGAAGAGAAGGGTCAGCCACTCACCTTGAGTTTACTTCGGCGAGAGAACTTATTGGTCGCGCTAGACGTCGCCTACGCGATTACCTGAAATCGCACAAGCAATTGATTAGAACACTGTATTATTCAAGGAGTTCGATAGGAAATGCGAGTTCGAAATGCAAGCCATGAAATTCATCGAAAACATTCACGAAAGCGCATTAAGAAAACAAAGCCAAAACCAATGCAAGCGACGTGAAAAGCAGAGCAACGGGAGGTCTCTCCCGACTCAGCCGCAGAGTCAATCCTCGAGGCGCAACCCGCTGAATATGGGACTTAGTTCCGAAGAAGACATTCCATAACGAGGAATGGATCTTAATTCAACCGTTCCCGTTCGATCGACTCGGTCGATCCCGACCTATCGGTCCTGACTGAATCGATAGTGACAGTGTTCCTTTCTCGTGCACCCTGTAGACAGAGTACGGGGCACGATGTAGGAATGGGGCACTACACAGCCTACTCTTCTTTCCCCTCGGGTGTCGCGCAGATCCACGTGACTCCCACTGGTTTCGAGGACCAGCTGTCTATTGATCGCTCCAGCCCCCGAAGAGCCTCCCTTTTTCTTCCTTCTGGCGTCGAGCAGAGCAGTCCCGACGCAACCCATCCCTTTGCGCCTGGTCGCAACTCAATCCTTTGTATTTGCCCCGACGTTACCTAAGGGCTTCATTGCTAGTCGCCAGCTGGCCTCCAATCGGCGCACCCCGTAGGTTGCGCTTCTAATCTCTTCTCGGGCGGTGAGACGAGATGCTACAGTGCTTCCAGTCCCCTTGCGCCTGGGTCTCAAGGCCTGCTTTGCAATACACCAGCTGCCAACTCGCTAGCGCTAACCTCGATTTACGCCCCTTGTCCCTGTAAGTTTGAGGTTGGGGCTCACGTGGCCACTACAACAAAAAGCCCTTTTAATGACGTTTGATCAGTGGATTTTATGACCGCTGATAAAGAAGCGTTATCAAAGTTCGAAATATCTTTTTTCTATGACAGTTTGGGCTAATTTTGGGCTTTTTATAACGTTTATAAAACAAAGCGTTATTAATTTTTTAGAGCGGTGACAAACTTGTAATATTTTGCAAACTTATTAATATGTAGAAATATCATTCGTTGTCTCTCTCCTTAACAGATTTCAACTCTCTTTCTTCCTTTCTCCATCCAAAAAAAAATTAGGGTTAGGGTTTTGAGAAGAGAAGGATGAAGAAATCGTGTCCGAACAGAAATCACTGCGGCGAGCTTTGCGGAGAATAAGCCTCCCTCTACTACGATGCCGACTCAGCCTTCCTCTGCTTCCGGTGGGCCCGTCGCGTCCGCGCCGCCAACTTCCTCGCCGCTTCCCCGGCTTCCGCTCCCTCCTCTCCCACTCCTCCAGAAACGGGGTCTCCTTCCACGGCTCCCTCTACTTCACCACCCCCGATCCCTCCTTCGTCCTCGCCTTCGACCTGGAGGCCGGCACCTGGGGCCCCGGGGCCCTGCCCTCCCTCCCAGGATTTTTTCCTAAGGTTTTTCGTCGTCGTCATCTTCTCTCTCTATTTTTCTGATATGTGTGGAATCGCTCTGATTCTTTCTGTAGTTCGTATCGTCGGATCCGATCTTCGTCGAGAAGTCATAGAAGAGGTATTCTTTTCTTTGAATTAAGTTGAAATTTCCCTAATTTTTAAGAAATTACATAGTTTATGGTAATAGCAGGCAGATTTAAGGTCGTACCATTCATAGTAAAAAGTTCAAGTTCTATGTGAAATTTGATTTGATTTTTTTTGGGGCCCAGAAATGCTGCATATTGGACGCGGTAATTATCAGTTTAAAATTGCTTGATCCACGTTTCCAAGGATGTTGGAAACTTGGGTCAGTCGCCAATGCGCAAATTGCCATATTCGAGTCAAAACTTGAACTTGGGAAGATTTTAAATTGGAAATTAGGTTACTTTGTTACATTCAGACCATAATTGCTTAGTCTTTTGTAAAGTCAAAATCTGAACTTGGGAAGTAGTCGTATTCTAAATTAGATCCCTTTGCTAGCATAAAATGAGGCACACCTTACAATTTCTGGATACCATATTAGAAAGTCTTAGTAGCACCAGTTGGTATTTTGTTATGTTGAACGGTTACGAATATGGTATGACACAAGACAGATGCGGCACTTATTTTTGTTATCCCAGTGGATTTTGGAGTTTCTGTTGTTACATTGGTGATTTATTATTGTTTGTTTGTTGTTTTGATTGTATTGATCTAGCTTCTCTTTCAATGACAAAATGTTACAATATTGAGATTGCCGTGTTTGTAACCAATAACGGCTAGTTTAGATGAAGTTTTCGTATTTTTAGGAATTCAACATTCCATGGGAATATGTAGTCAACTTTCCATTCCCATTTTGGTTCATATAGCAATTGTTTAGTTTTCCATAAATACCATTTTATTAATTTCATAATACTAGTATTACCTAAATTTATATGTTTCGGATAGAAATTAGAATTTTGAAAGTAAAAAGAGGGTAATACCGTCCAAGCAAAATATCCAAACAACATTCATAGGAAACCAAAACTATTCGAATAGTCGAACTAGTTTTACTTTTGGACGATAAAGGCTTCCACTTTGATTCAGAATCTTAGTTTTTCCTTAATTGTGTACATTTCTCTTGCTTGTGATGATTACGATGGATGGCTAGGCTCCCTGTGTTCAACAATAGAGACCTTCTTGCTTTCGGCAATTGCTGACCTGTGTTATTTTCGTAGAACGATTTCCCTCGTTATCGCCAACTATTAATTGGTATATTTTTCCTTCTAGTTAGCTATAATATTTGTGCTGCTAGCTTGTTTTTCTGCTAGCTTGCTTATGTTGGTAAGCTTTTGTGTACTATATATGTTCTTTTGTATTTTAAATTGCCCTTCATGTGTTCTCTTATTAAGGGTTTGATACTATGTTTAATACTCTACTACCTTTGTTGCTGCAAAATTGAAGAAGAAATGGATGTGGGTGTAGGTACCACTTCCTTGTCTGATACTTTGTTACCTATGTTACTGCTAGCAATATGGCTTGGCTGACTCTGTATAAATGTTCCTTGCTCTCCTTTTTTGTGTATTTTTTCAAATATAGATGTTGTTTTTAAGATATTTTTTTCTAAATGCAAATGTATCAAATTTGTTTTCATGGTTCTGAACATAGGTAAATGTTTGTCTCCATTTTGTACATGGGAAAAATGTCATTGTAGAATAAACTATTGCTCGTTACAGGACCAAGAGAGTTTGATTTCTTAGTACAAGACCAAGCAATTTGGTAGATTATGCCATTTTGATGCCGAACTCTCTAACTACATAAAAATAATTTCATATATACTCATGTTTCCTATTGTTTATATGTACTCATGTTACTTGTTTTTTTTTAATTAGGAAGACTAATATATTTTTTCTTCTAATGGTCCAAACCATGAAGCTGATATGAGGACGGGAAGAGCTACCTACTGGGAACTTACAAGTCTTCAAACCATTTGGCCTGGACTTCAGGTGGTTGTTTAGACAAATAGGTATGGTTTTATAGGTATGGTTTCTATGGAGATGTTATCAAGGAAAGTGATATATGTTAATAGTAACTTTTTTATGTCCTGTGTATAAATATGACATTTGATTTCATTCTTTGAGTGGCATGTTTCTTTCACTCTTTGAGTGGACTGTTTATTACTACAGGTAGGTATTTTAATGCATTCTTAGATTCAATGTATATGAAAGTATTTTATTACATGATCCTTAATTGCTAGTTTCTTGTTGGAAACTTGGTACCAACTCTTAAGACATGAAGGTGGTCTTTTGGTAATATTTTTTTTATCTTTTTCAGGGTTTTGCTACGTGATGCCGACAGTTTTGATGTGCTCAAAGTTGAAGCCAATGTACTAATAGTTTTGATGGTCTACTTACTAGTAGTAGTTGTAAATATATGTATTTGGATGTCCTATTTTGAAAAAATGTAATGAAGATGGTGATATATATTATGTATATATTTGTAAATGGATTAAATGGTACTCTATAACATTTAGATATTTTCTTGTGAATATGGTTCAAAATGAATGTTTTAAAATTGAATTGAGCAACATTGAGCATTGATCTATAGTTTTTTGGAAAGTAATATATAAATGTGCAGAATTGAGCGTTATAAATGTGCTGAATTGAGTCTATACAGATTATCTATTCATAACGCTTTCAAACTATGCTAAAAATAAGTGTAGCAGAAACTCATCATATTCATGACGGTTATTTTATGACGCTTTTAAAAAACATTTATAACACCCGTTTTCATAACGGTTGCTGTGGAAAAAAAAGCGTCATGGTTCGTCATTAATAACGCTTTTTAGCCGTCATTAAAAGGGTTTTTTGTTGTAGTGGGCAGACATCTCCCACTCCTTCCTCAGGCGCACGAGTTCTCCTATGGCGGTTCCAGCATCTGGACTGAATTTTCCCCGCCCTTTTGCGGCCGCGCTGGCTTGCGCCCCACCTCCCCTATGCCATCCTAAGGCTCGACCTGCGTCCGGTGCCTCTTTGGCGCACGCGACATCTCCCACACCCCTGGTGGACCCCGCGTCAGACGTTGGCCCTCCATGTCAATTGGCGCACGCGACATCTTGCGCCAACTTCGTTGGTTAGGCGCCAACGCTAGTAATTCTTCCTCCCTCTGTGCCCCCCGACACTTGGTGCCACCCCTTCCCTCCAATTCCATCCTTCCTACTTTGTGGTACCTCTATTCTCCGGGGCCCCTTCATCGGGGCATCACGGACAGCAAGCCAACCCCAGGATGCACTTCAATTCTCCCCCCCCCCCCGCGATAGAGCAAGGGTCGTCCCCTCTAGACTCGGCACTCGTTCGTCCCCTCCAAGATCCTTGTAGCTCCTCCTTCCAGCCGACGGAGGACATTCTCCCAGCTGCCGACGTCCTCAATTGTAGCACAACCTCCCCATCCCCGACGCACCCCGCTGGCCACCCTCTGTCACGCCCCAGAACCAGAATACTGGAGAGCGGGGGCAGACATAGCCAGCTACGTATATGAAATGGAATCCATCTCGCTATACGGTCACGGCTGTCTAGATACATGAGGGTTTATCTACAAGCCAACAGTCTCTTAAGGTCATGAACAAGCCTAGTGTCTCAATCACAAGCAAGTAAGTTAAAGGTTACAAGAAGTATGATCATTAAATATACAATAGTAAGGCGTCCCAAACATTACATATTCAGCTGATCATGAAGCTAGTCGTTAGAAAATGTTAGGACTAGCAAGAGTTTAGTCATACATAATCAACCCTAGGATCTGTTAATCATGTTACAGCCCGTAGGCAGATAGTAAGTAAAGTGCAATCGAGCTAAACAGGTGCTCGTCGGCTAAACGCCTCAAAAGAATATTTTTACAATAAAGTGGGAGATCAAAATTAAACCCACTCGTTGCTAGGGTTCCGTCTAGTGGCCACCATCGGGCTGGAAGGTCGGCAGATCCTCTGGAGCTGCTCCAAAATCTGGCCATACAAAACCAGCTGGGTCAGACCCCAGAAAGAGCAAGTGCCACAAAGGAAGCTTTACTTAGGAACTAAAACCAGCAATCAACACAAGATATAAATAAAAGTAAGAACTGGAAATAAAGAAAATACATCAGGATGATATATGACGAGATAACCATGGGACTATTCGGATAACCAAGTTACAACCCGTGAACCAAACAAGGACCGGGGTTGTAACCCTTCGTCTGAACAGAACTTGGAATTCTCACCATTTATCGGTAAAATAAATACAAGCATTCTGGTCATGTAGTAATCAAAATCAGGGCAAGACTAGACAGGTTAGACTCCATCCAATCACTTCACGGCCAAGCAAGAATTACGGCTTGATACTTTAACTAACTAGGGTTGTCACAAGCCTAATTACTAACAAGATGCAGTGAGATTATTCCACAGCCACAAGCCCTGCAGACCATCCAGGTTACCCGGGTTGAAAGATTTTAGAGTTGAATTCAGGTGGGTACATCGTCCAGGAAATGAATATACCCTTAGGTAGCTTGAAGGGTGCAACACATGACAGTGTGCTGGAAATGTGCCCTACTCGACGGCAGGCTACAGATCCCAAGGTGTGCCCAGGTAACGGGATTGCCTGTAGCTGGGAAATCTCGTCATGACTATTGTATTAATCTAGTTATTAGCCTTAGTCCATTTTAGTAAGTACTCCTAACCGTGGTACTCAGGAGTCTCCCCCTAGACATGATGCAAGACAGGACTGGATTATTTGTGCAAGCACAATCGCCCACGGTGTCCAGGTTATTTATACAGGTCATGCCATGTCAGGTAGCCGTCACAACAGCTATTCGAGATAATCATGTCAGGTTTATTATGTCAAGTGTACTTTGTCAGGAGTGTGCCACGGCGGGCCACTATCATGTCAGGTTAGTCATGTCAGGAGTGCACCACTACGGGTCACTGTCATGTCAAGCTCAATTATCAGTTCTAAACATATTTAATAAATTCATGGTTTTCATGTTCAGGACAAAAGGGCTATAGAAGAGCCATGCGGCTAAGGCATATGCGGCTAGGAATGATCTCATGCGGCTGGAAGAGAGCGGTCCATGTAGCTGAATTGATATGGGTTCATGCGGCTCAAAATCCGAGTTCATGCGGCTCGGATAAATCGGTCTCAAGGCAGCGCGGACACGCGGCGCATGCGGCTACAGGAGCTTATGCGGTCAGGAAGGGAGAATCTCATGCGGCTGGAGAGCACAGGGAGCCTGCGGCTAAGAGTAATGGGGAGCAGTCTATGCGTCTCAAATGATCCTTGCATATGCGGGTGATCGGTTGAGGGTCCCTGCGGCTCATGGTAGATGGGCCTCATGTGGCCCGAAACAGTGGGCGCGTATGCGGCCGAACATAGAGGGATTATGCGGCTCACGGAGAGCGAAAACATGCGGCTGCATTGGTATCAGCCTCATGCGGCTGGGGCTAAGTTCATGCAACTAGAAGTGCAAAGGGTCTCATGCGGCTCAAATATGCTTGCGGCTAGTTAGGAGTACAAGTTCATGCGGCCAGGAAGGCAAGGGCGCATATGCGGCTAAGTGGGGAAAAGTCCATGCGGCTGGAAGAACACTTGCCGCATAAAATGTTCATACGGTCAAGTCAAGTACTGTTCTTCTTCTCCAAACTCTGAGAAGAAGAACGCCATGAGAGCCAAGTTTCCAAGCTCCATAACCCCATCATCCGGAGTCCAAATCCGAACTTCCATAGGTCAAAATAGGGTAGAACGAAATTCTCTACAACATGGAACCATCAAAACTCAAAAATAACCAGATTAAGTAGATCAAAACCCAAGATATCCGAAATAATGTAATATAGATCTACAAGAATCTAGCCATGGAAAGTAAAAATGCCAAGTTCTAAAGTTAGTTAAAATGCTGTAAGGAAGAGAATGAAGCAATAAAATTGGAGTTCCTCCATGAAGCAAGTTGTACTTGCCTAGACCTCTCTCTCTTGGTAGGTAAGGAAGTAAATGAGGAAGAAGAAGATGATAAATGAAGAAAGAGAAAGAAGAAGGGGTAATAATATGAATGGTGGTGGTAGGTAGGGGGTTCACCCCTTGGTTCATGATGAACCAAGAGCAATCCCAAACCGAACCAAGCCAACCCAAACCAAGAATAAACCAAGCCCAGGGAAAAAAATTAAGCAAAAAAATCATACAATACAAGAATAAATGCTTACACATATTCCAGAAATACGTAATACGAACCACAGGTATTACACCCTCCCTCCACCGTACCCAGGCACTCCTCTCCATCGGACTATCCCGGTGCCGTGGTCCCCCACGGAGACCCGTCTCACTCGGCCATCCCCAGCACGGTGGTCCCCCCAACTGCCCTTCTTACGTTGAGGCCCTTGGTCCAGATCGTGGGAGGTACCCACCCTCTCCGGCAGTTGAGATTCACCTTCCGGATGTTGTATTCTTACCACCTTCCGACGGCTACCCCATCTGTGTTCCCTTCATCGTGTTGGAAATCTCCTCCCTATCAGCCTCATTCGCCAGGACGTTTGTCCTCAAATTCGGATCCGGATGCCTGAAAATTACCATAGTCGAGGAAGCTGTCACAAAATAGGGCATATCCGTAGCCTATCGGGTTGCTCCGCTTGATCCCAAGCACATGTTCCTCCACCTGTCATCCGAACAAGACTACTTATTAATCCATCAAAAGGATACTTCCAGAATCGGTACATAGACCGCTCAAAATTGTCAAATGGTCTTCAAACTTCAACCCCAAAGTTGAGTCGACCATCATATCCACATGGATCACCCTCCCCAACCTTTCCCTGGTTTGCTTCCCCATAGTTGCCCTCAAACGGATAGCCAGCTCCTTTGGGACCTTGGTAGCTATTGCAGAAAAAACTTGCAACCTCTCCAAATACAACTACATGAAGATATATGTAGAATTAGACCTCGTAAATGACCCACCCAAACTGATAGAGATCGAGCTAAGAAATCAAACACACCACCAACCACTGGTTTATGATAACAGCATCATCTTTTGTAACAACTGCCAAATGAGCGGTCACTCCATGCAACACTACTTTTGTGCCCAGTCCAAGCTAGAGAAGCCTAACCCTCACAAATCGCGTGCGACGGCCGCTCACTGTGTCCCAGACAAGGTCAATCAGACTTCACCCCCCAATCCTTCCCTCCAGATTGGCGGTCCAACTATACTGCCCAGTCCCCGTCCAACCGTTATGACCAGCTCCGCTATCGTCCCATTATATCCCCTCGCTATCTCGCTCAACAATTCCTTTGATCTTCTAACAAGCATTACCCCTGACAATGCTCCTGATAGCGCCAGTGAGCCCACTTCGTCCGACCAGGGCAGAGATGCCCAACCGGTTACCCACAAGACCGGTTGTTGTATCGAGCGGCATAACCCCCCTCTCACACATCAACCAGACGATGCCATCGTTCCCTCCGAGCCACACCTCACCTCAACCAACAACCTATCTAAGTCTACTACCCCCTCTCCTGTGGACTCCCACCCTCCCCCTCTGACCACCTATCGCCCTCATCAGCCAGAAGAGATTCAGACGGAGAGCGGCTCTGAGCTGAATTCTGATCCCCAGCTCTTTGACACTCACACAACCTGTCTTACATCCGAGCCGACTATCCCCTCAATAGAAGCTGGGTCCCCTCAGCCCTCATCCCCTTCCCAAATCAAACGTTTAACCCAGCTTCGACCCCACTTTAACCGGCAGGTTCTGGCAAGCCAAGAAAGCGGGTTTCTTGGACCGTGATAATCCCTTATGCGCCCTGGAAGAATTTGATAATGAATCGACATCCTTCCTGACAGATGTCTATGCTGCAGTGAACCCGACCTCAATGCTACCGGACTCAACGGGGCCACCATCACACCCACCAAAAAAACTCCTCTAGAAAGAACATAAATAAACAAAAACAAAAGCAGTAGACAGCGATGACAACCAGGTCCCTATGAAGCTTAATCACCTTTCCCTCACTACCACATCAAATGCTTAACATTATCTCTTAGAACGTGAGAGGGCTTGGAAATAAATTGACGCTGAATAGAATTCTCAGCCTCAAGAAAACTAATCGCATAGACCTTCTAATCATTATTGAACCAAAAATTCCTCAAAGAAGAATCAAAGCCACTCAACTCAAGCTCGGATTCCCTCATGCCATCATAGGTTGTAATGACATCTGGATTTTCTTAGCTCCAAAATTTAAATTCGGCACCATAAAAGACTCGCCTCAGGTTCTTTCTTGTTGGGTAGAACATCCGGGCCTCAAGTCCTGCTCCATCCTTTCCTCCGTTCATGGCAGTTGTGACATCCCCGAGCAAAGATTGTCGTAGGAAGACCTGCTGGAAGCTGCTTTACCCTACTAAGATCTCCTGTGGCTCTGCATCGAAGATTTCAACAAGGTGTCCTGTGGAGAGGAGAAATCTGGTGGCCGCTTGCCCACCAGCCTGCGATGGACGATTTCAGCAACTTCATCTTCCACAGAAACTTAACCCCCATCCCCTACCACGGCAGTGCATTTACCTCGTACAACATACAGGAAGGACATCGGCGGCAGTACTCCTGTTTGGATCGGGCGTTGATCAAAGACAGTTGGTCTGACATAGGCCTCATCATAATCTCTCCCACATGAACTCCATCGAATCGGACCACTCCTCCCTTCTCATCACGATCGGCAACAACCACACCAGCATTATAAAAGCATTTCCTTTCCTTGACTTCTGGCGTCACCACCCCCAATTCTAGAACGTCGTCGCCTCCGCTTGGTACTTAGTTTTGGAACTTGACCCCCTCATCTAATGGCAGCCAAACTGAGAGCCACTCGAACGACATTAACATCTTGGAGGAAAATGGCTTTTGGAGACATTTTCTAGGCTATTAAGGTGGCGAAGGACGACGTCACTCGTACTAAGGCCTCGTTTATCATCGATCGATCTCCGGCAGCCCGCGTCTCGCTCAACCTCGTCAGAGCCCTTCTTAAATCTAGGTTAAAAGTGGAAACAAAATTCTGGAGGCAAAAAGCCAGACTGACCTGGGACAACGATGGTGACCGGACCACCAAGTTCTTTCATACGTACATCAAAGGTCGCAGAAACAAATTAAAACTACACCAGATACACGATAACGGTGGCACCCTCGTGGACAACCGAGAAGGAATTCAGGCAGCGACGGAGAACTTCTACTCTAACCTTTTTACTAAAGAGCCAGTCGTTAAAGACGTTGCACTTCTGTCCGAGATCCCATCCCTCATCAGCGATAGCGAGAATGAGACCTTGGCGGCTACTCCTTCGAAGGAGGAGGTCAAGGCGACAGTCTGGTCCATTAATGAACACAGTGCCCTAGGGCCTGACGGCTTTAATGGCGTATTTTTTAGAGTTTGTTGGGACATCTTAAAAATGAACTTATTGGAGGCCACTACAGCCTTCTTCTAAGGGGCCAGATATCCCAATTTCATCTCTTGTGCCAATATCATCCTCATCCCTAAAAAAGATAACCCAAAACCTTCAAAGATTTCTGTCCTATCAGTCTTTGCACCTTCACCCACAAGATTATATCGAAGATCATTGCCAACCGGATGTCCAATCTTCTCCCCAAGATTATCTCCGAAGAGCAAAGAGATTTTGTTAAAGGCCGAAAAATCACTGACAACATACTCCTCGCTCAAGAGATGATCACATGTATGAAATTCTTGTCCAGAGAAGGGAACGTTGCCATAAAATTAGACATGAAGAAGATATACAACCACCTGGACTGGCAATTCATGATCTGGGTCTTCAGAGCTTTCGGCTTCTCTGAATCCTGGATTGACATCATTTTTAGATCTATCAACAACGCATGGTTCTCCACCGTCATCAACGGTCAGGAAGTTGGGTTCTTCCGATCAACTCGCAGGGTTAGACAGGGGGACCCCCTCTCTTTCACTATTTTCATCTTTGCAGCAGAAGCTCTCAGCAGAAGCCTCAATAGCATGTCCAGAATGGCCCGTTTCTACCACTTCCATACCACTACTGGCCGTCCACTTATCACTCACCTGGCGTACGTTGACGACATCCTTATCTTCTCCTCTGGAGATATCGGATCGATCGAGGTGGTGCGTAGTACGATCGATAGATACACCAGATGCTCCGGACAATGCGTCAATAGCAACAAGAGTGTCATCTATACCCATCACAAAGCAGACAGAACCCGCTCAGTCCAGCTCTCTAATATTACCTCGTTCGGCACGGCCTACCCACCTTTCCTTTATTTTGGTTGCCTGCTGGTGTACGATAAGTCTTACTCGGGCATATACAACCACATTGTAGACAAGATTCGTAAACTTATCGTGGGATAGCACAACGCTACATTATCTCCCGGGGGCAAGATGATCCTTATCAAACACGTCCTTTCGTCCATCCCGTTGTACACCCTGGCCGTCAGCTCCCCTCCCAAGAAGGTCCTCCACTCCCTAGAATCCCTCTTCGCCAAGTTCTTCTAGGGCCACAGCGACGGCAAGGACAAATACTACTGGGCCAGTTGGGATACCATGGCCAAACCCACCGAAGATGGAGATCTGGGATTCAGCAGGCTCGCCTACATCGTGGACGCCTGCTCCATGAAGCTATGGAGCAAATTGCGCACGAAGAGCTCGTTATGGATGAGGTTTATGAGAGCTAGATAATCCAGATTCTCCCATCTGTCAGAGGCGGTGACTAACAACAGATCTTTGGCATCGTGGCATCGCATAATCTGGGGTCACAACCTCGCTGAACCTTTAATTTGTCTTCATTTGGGCAATGGACAATCATCGACATGTATGGAACGGTGGATTGGAGTGGACACCATCCAGCCCAACATTTGAACGCTGTAGGGGTACGAAATTAGGGATCTGTGGGAGGCCAGTTCCTGATGGAATTAGAGGAGGGTCAGAGATTGGCTTGGTCTACCGGCGGCCGTCACTCTTCTTTCAGCTAATCTGCGGATCAATACCACAGCCGACAAGTGGAGATGGACCACCAACCCATGTGGGAATTTTACACTGGCTTCCGCCAGAATTATGGCCCGAGGCAGCGGCGTGCCGAATACCATGTGTACTAAGTTTTGCCAGTCTTACAAATGCACCAAATGGTCTATCCTTATCTGGCACGCGCTTCACCGGAAGCTACCGACGGATGACCACACCAAATCCATCGAATTTAGCCTTGCATCCAGTGCCACTTCTGCGTAGAGCACACTTTGGAATCAGCTGAACACGTCCTCTCTGGTGAGTTGGCGACCCAGATTTGGTTCAACCTTCACAATAGACTTAGTCTTGTCCCCCCGACTGGGGGCTTCCACGATCTCCTGACCAGCTGGAGCCTCTCTCACAGACATCAGATCTTCGTAGCCACTGGTATTTGGGTTTTATGGAATAACAGGAACAAATTCAGATATGAAGGCCGTCAACTCCCCCATTCACAACTGTTCAGAGAGGTCATCAGACAAATTCTCAAAGCTAGGAGGCGATGCTCTCATACCTCCAAAACTTTTTGGAAGGCCCTTGCTTAGGCCATCTCCCGGGGTCCTCACGCCTCCCGTTTTCGGATGTCGTGGAGATCCGGTTCCCTTTTGTGCACGTCTCGTACGGTTTGTTTTGTTTTTCTCTGTTCGCGTTTAGCGCGCTTACTTGAATATGCTTCAGCATTTTGTGCCTATTTCTT
>JANAVB010019562.1:0-77072 GCA_029216955.1 Iris pallida
ATACCCTCACACTAGAAATGTGGTAGTGACAATCTACCCTCCTAAAAGAATTTCGTCCTCGAAATTGAAAGGCGAAATACAACTGATGAGAAGGATAGAAAGCATACCTCACGGTCCAAAAAGATAAGGGTAGCGCTCGCGCATCTCTCCTCCCACTCCCAGGTAGAATCTCCTGGAGAATGATGCCTCCATGCGATGCGCACCAAGGGTATCACCTGGTTCCTCAGAACCTTCTCCCGTCGATCCAGAATCTCCACTGGCTGCTCTGGATAGCTGAGAGAAGGCCCAACCTCTATCTCTGAATGATCGAGCACATGGCTAGGGTCAGCCACGTACCTCTCAACTGTGATACATGAAATACGTTGTGGACTCCCACTAGCACAGGCGGCAAGTCTAGCCTGTATGCAACGTCACCGACTCTCCCGCTGATAACGAAAGGGCGATGAAGCGCGCGTAAGCTTCCCGCCTCCACCAAAACGTATCGTACCACGAGTCGGAGATATCCTCAAAAAACTTGGTCTCGACCTAATCACAAGCAAGGTCTCAATTAAATAATAAACAACATGATCAAAATCACAAACAAACAAACCTAAATCTAATCCTACTCTAATCTGTACCTCAAACTCCAATGGCCTCCGGTGGCTATCGGCCCAGTGCCGATGTCTGTCCTGCGCCATGCGAAGTCTGTCCCTGATGAGCTTCACCTTCTCGGCTGCATCAACAACCATCTCTGGCCCCAGTAAAGCTCGCTCACCAACATCATCCCAAGATAAGGGTGTACGGCACCTACGCCGTACAGAGCCTCGAAAGGTGACATCTCAATGCTGGCCTGGAAACTATTGTTTAGGCAAACTCCACCAAATGAAGATGATCCTCCCAGGAACCTCCAAAGTCCAGGACGCACGTCCGCGCATATCCTCAAGTGTCTGAATAGTCCGCTCTGACTGTTCGTCGTCGTCTGGGGTGGTATGCAGACTAAACTTGAGCTGAGTGCCCAAGCTGGTCTGCAGACTCCTTCAGAAATGGGAAGTAAAACGGCTATCCCGATCTGAGACGATGCTGACCGGAACTCCGTAAATCCTGACTATCTGCCGCATATACATCTTCGCCATCCTCTCTGTAGACGTACCCACCTTGAATGGCAAGAAGTGGGCCGATTTGGTCAACCTGTCAACGATGACCCAAATTGCGTCTTTCCCTCCTGGAGTACGCGGCAATCCTGAAACGAAGTCCATCGTGATATGCTCCCATTTCCACTCGGGAATGGGCAGCGGCTGCAACAATCCACCGGGCCTCTCCTCTCTGCCTTGACCTGCTGACAGACCAAGCACCTAGCCACGAAGCGAGCCACCTCCCGCTTCATTCCTGACCACCAAACATGCTCCCGCAGATCTCGGTACATCTTGTTGGCACCCGGGTGTATAGAGTACTGAGATCTGTGGGCCTCCTGCATAACCTGCTCCCTGAGATCTCCGCTGGGCACACATAATCTGGAACCATGCCTCAAGGCACCATCCTCTGCAAGAGAAACTCGCCCTCCAGCAATCCGCTCGAACCTGCTCCTGGAGACACCGCAGAGCAACGTCCTCAAACTGTGCCGACTTGATCCTCTCCACCAAGTCTGACTGAATCTGCATCCCCCATAACTGCATCTGCACTCAGGGCACGATCACCTCAATCCCAAGGCTCTCCAAGTTGGCAAGCAAATGCGATCCATGGTCAACACATGGCTATCGGATACCTACTCAAGGCATCGGCAACCACGTTGGCCTTCCCTGGGTGATACTGATAGGATATCAAAATCCTTCATCAACTCTAGCCATCTGCGCTGTCTCATGTTCAACTCCTTCTGAGTGAACACATACTTTAAGCTCTTGTGATCTGTGAAGATCTCCACCCTCTACCATACAGATAATGCTTCCACAGCTTCAGAGCAAAATCACTACTGCAACTCTCAGCCAGTCCAGGTCGTGGGTAGGGTAGTTCTTCTCATGGGGACGCAATTGCCTGGAAGCATAGGCAATCACCTTCCCATGCTGCTGCAAGACGTAACCCAGCCCCTTCCCTGAAGCATCACTATAAATAGTGAAACCACCTGATCCTGAAGGCAATGTCAGAATCGGAGCTGTCGTCAGCCGCTTCTTCAACTCATCAAAAGCTGCCTGACACTCCTCTGACCAAACATACTCAGCATCCTTCCGGGTCAACCGAGTCAAAGGTTCTGCAACCTGGAAGAAATCCTGCATGAATCTCCGATAGTATCCTGCCAGCCCCAGGAAACTCCTGATCTCTGTAACTGAAGTCGGCGCTGCCCATGCCTCAACTGCTACAATCTTCTTGGGGTCAACTGAGATACCATCTCCAGTCACCACATGCCCCAAGAAGTCCACCCGATCCAAGAAGAACTCACATTTGGAGAGCTTTCAGTAAAACTGCTCCTTCCTGAGAACCTCCAGCACTATCCTCAAATGCTTCTCGTGTTCCTCCTCGGTCTTGGAATATATCAAGATATCGTCAATAAATCCCACCACAAACTGATCCAGATACTGGTGGAACACCTTGTTCATAAGGTTCATAAACACTGCTGGTGCATTGGTTAGCCCAAACGGTATAACCAAAAACTCGAACTGCCCGTACCGCGTCCTGAAAGCGGTCTTGGGAATATCCTCCCTCTTCACCTTCACCTGGTGATATCCTGACCTCAGATCAATCTTGGAAAATACTCGAGCTCCGCTCAACTGGTCAAATAGATCGTCGATCCGCGGCAGTGGGTATTTGTCGTGAGGTTGTTGAGTGCCCTATAGTCAATACACATGCGTACTGACCCATCCTTCTTTGGTACGAACAACACTGGTGCACTCCATGGCGACGAACTCGAGCGGATGAAGCCCTTGCTGTAGCTCATCCACCTGCTTCTTCAGCTCCACCAGCTCGCTGTTGTTCACCTGATAGACATGCTGAGAGATGGGTTCCGCTCCTGGAACCAAGTCTATCGAGAACTCTATGTCTCTGTCTGGTGGCAATTCCGGTAACTCCTCTGGGAAAACATCCATATAATCTACTATCAAGGGGTGTAGAATTGTCTGCTCCTTGACCGAGACTCCATAGAAGACTCCGCTGCTCTGCTCCGCCTGACGTCTGGAGTACTCGAACTCTAGCTCCCCCGGCGCTCTGAAAAGAACTCTATCCTCTCTGCAATCAATACTGGCGTGGTGCCTGCTCAACCAATCCATGCCTAGTACTATATCGTAGTTCGGCAATGGCATTACAAGCAGGCTCACCTCCACTCACTCCTCCCAAAACTACTCTCCGACCCTTACAAATATCACTCACGAGGATAATGCCACCCCCGGTCGTGATCTTGTAAGTCCTAGGCAACGATTCAGCTACGATACCGTGTCTAATCTCAGAAGATACTGATATGAAGCTATGCGAAGCATCGGAATCGAATAATGCAAAAGCTGGACTGGAGTCGAGAAGAATCGAACCAGTAATCAGCTCCCCTATCACCTCTGCATCTCCAGCTGCCATGACGAAAGCTCGCCCCTGCTGGCCTCCCCTGGCCTGCTGCTGGTGCTGGACGAACCTCTGCTGCTGGGTCGGCATGGCTGGTCCCCTCTGCTGGCCTGCTGGAGCCCTGGCTCCTCCTCCGGGCCTGCTCGTGCTATGCGACACTCCCTCATCTGATGGTCTGCTGAGCCACACACCAGGCACTGGCCCAGCCTCTTCCGGCACTCATTGAAGACGTGCCCAGGCTTCTTACAGTAGGCACAAGTAACACCCTGTCTCTGACCCTGCTGGTGCTGTCTCGGCTACTGCTGCTGATGGACTGGCCTCTGCTGAATCGGCTGCGGCTGAAACTGCCTCAGCTGCTGATGCTGAAAGTGGGGCCTCTTGGCCTGGCCTTCGCTGCTGCTGCTGTCCCCAACTGGGTCTCTCCCCCTCTTGAGCCTAAGCTCAAGATCATCCTCTGCCAAGAAGGCTCCTGTCAAGATCTCCTCGAACGTGACATCCCGGTTGCCCTTGGTCAAGGACTTGACCTCCTTGACTAGACCCTTCCGGAACCTCTGGGCCTTCGTCGTCTCGCTCAAGCCCTCCACAAACCTGCTGAGGCGGCAAAACTCCCCGGCGTACTCCTCCACTGAGAGACTCCCCTGGACCAGGCTCTCGAACTGCGACTCCAAGGCTCTGAGTGCTGAATCTGGGAAGAACTTCTTCTTGAAGAAGCCCTTGAACTGCTCCCAAGTCTGCCCCGGTACCCCCACCCTGGGGTCTGACTGATACCAGGTGCGAGCAAGATCTCGCATCCGGCTAGCTGCGGCCTCGATCTGAAGATCTGCTGGTATCCTGGCCAAGCGGAAGATCTCCTCTATATGCTCGATCCACTCATCGGCATATAGGATCCCCTCTGTCCCCAGAAAGTCTCTGGGGCTCATCTTCTGAAACTGCTCGATCCCGGTGTCCTCGGCTGCTGAACCACTGGTCGAGCTGCGGCTGTCGTGATGGCCAACTCCATGCCTCTGTCCTGTCGAGCCTGCTGCCGGTCCATGAACTGCTGGAAGTACGCGAACATCTGCGCTGCATCCACGTATCATATAGGCGGTGGCTGCTGGAAGGGATCCTCTGGAATAACCGGGTCCTGCCTCCGAGTCGGTGGATGCATACCCCCTGTTGCGGCTGCCGAGGTCTCAATACGAGTTGAGGTGGCAGGAGCTGCAGTCCCCTGGCCTTGCTGTACTGGCTGAGAGGTAGCAGTCCCCTCTATAGCATCCTCATGAATGGCACGCTGCGATCGAGTCTCTACCATCCTGAAGATAGACATACAAGAGTATCAATTTCTGAGAAAGAAGTGAAATAACAAAGGCGGACAGTTAAAAATTCAAAGGATCAGCTGACAATATGGATTTAGATGGCAATAAAAGAATTTTTCCTAAAGTGATTGAGTACCTTAAAACTAATGTCCTATTTCCTACTGCAGGCTGCAGTGATACTCTAATTCGAATACCACTACACTTGTAGTCATGACCTGCATGGGCCACCACTAAAAACGTGTCACGACCCGCACCCTAGAATAAGGGCACGAGACGTGGGTACGTCCAGCCTACGCCACAGTGTCGGCGGTAGAACGCTGTCCTAGGTCATCAATTATCTAGCAATATATCTCTAAACAGTTTATACTCCCCGAATGGGGGTGACATAGCAGTAAAACTCAATCACAACTAAGGAAGAGATAGCACGACATGAAATAGAACTCAAGGAAATAAATAGATGAAAAGTAGTCTAAGATAATCCCAGCAAATATCCAGAAGTACATGGTCTCAGATACAGAATGAAAGAATATACAACTCTGAACTCAGAACAAAGTCTAGCTAAAACATGTCTCATGACTACATAAAAGAAGATAAGCCTAACTAATCTAGTCTAGGCAATCGGGGTGATATCCTTAGCTAGAGCTGGGTCCTCCTGAGGGTCCAGCTCGCAGGTGTCATCTAAGGCTGCCCCGTAGAAAGTGTCCAGGCAGGCCTCCTCCTCGTCTGTAATATTTTAACAGGTCCAATCAGGACAGGAGCGAGCACAGTACATCTCAACATTTCATAGCAGGTTAGAAAATATAATCATGCAGAAAAGTAAGATACAGGTACTGAAAGAAGTGCAGTATGTAAACAGAGAGAGAAAGCTGTAACAGAAATATCTACTATAAATAGAGACTAACAGTGGATAGTGAGTCAGAGTACAATATAGACATGTAAATGGCATAGAAAATTCTGATAAGACACTATGGAAGACATTCTGGTAAGATACTACTTGGGTATTATTCACATGTCTACTTCTACTCTTTACCCCCAATCAATACACAAGGATCCAACCAAGTTATGTTATGATTCCACGCAAAGCCCCCGAAGGGTGGTACATGGAAGTCCCAAAAATGGGGATTCTAGGAGATTCTAGGATACCCAGTAAATGGGATAAGAGATTCTAGGAGACTCTGTGATCATAAGAGTATATGTCACAAGTGATCGAAGAACCTGTGAAGCATAGTGATATGACATGTAAGTGAAACGCACAGAACATGTAGTACCCGATGCTCCCTAAGGATAACATCTCAAGAAGGGATCCGTATAGTACCAATCTGTGTGACCAACGTGACAGTACAAGTAAAGTAATCTACTGCAGGAAATAATTCTAAGCAGGATATGAAATGATCAGAGAATGTACTCGCCTGGTATCTGAGGGTCCAATATGAAAGTACTGTCCGAGGAGTGGTGTCTGGCTCCTAATCAGAACAGCACAAGTCACAACAAGTCCAAAATGGTAAAATGAAGTCCTACTATGCATTCTACATGATTCTAGGTCAATCTAGGCCAAAGTCAACTCTTGGTCAACTCTGGTCAACCCTAGAAGTCAAACTAGGTCAACCATGGTCAAACTAGGCCTAACAAGACTAGGTTAGCCTAAACTAGGTTTAGCAATCTTGCTAAACCCTAACAAGCCTATAATAGTCTATCAAGACTATACCCAACCATGCTAGCCTATAGTAAGTATTTACATACCACAAGACCAACACAAGCTATTTACATTCAACTTAACATATATATATATATATATATATATATATATATATATATATATATATGTATATATATACTATTGTATTAGGGCATACATTAGATATTTAGGCATAATACAACACCTTACATATATTTACAAATACATTACATATATGTATACATACTATACATAACCTATATTTAGAAGACTAGGAAATATCATATATAGAGAGAGAGAGAGAGACAAAGATTGTGTGTGTGTGTGGGTGTGTAATTGGGTAGGCAAGTGTGTGTATATGTGAGGGAGGCAATGTGTCAAGTGACTGTGTGAACAGGAAAACAGTGTTTACAGATTTGTGTAAAGTGTCTTACATGTGTGTACATGAAAGGGAGAGGGGAGGACTGTGTGTATGGGTATACATGAGTGTGTGCAAGGGAAAAACAGTGTACAGACAATAAAAACAGTGAAAGAGAGAGAGGAAAGCCAAGAGTGTGTGTGTGTGTGTGTAGACACATAAACATGTGTGTGTAATGCAACATGTGACAGGAATTGAAATGTGTAGGAAAGTGATTGTGTGATGTGTTAACTCAGATTTAAGGCCAAAAGAATTTCTCAGATTACATCTCAATACCATTTCAGTTTAAAACACTGCTGAAATCTCAGTTCATGCCAATCAACAGGAAAGGATAAAAGAACAGTGAATACCCATGTGTTTCCAGGTTTTCAGAAAAACAGCAATGCAAACCATTGTCAGGTGATTTTAGGATCAGCCCAAAACAAACAGTTAACACTTACTTTACATTCTCAGGTTTCAACCACAGGAGGAAATCCCAGATTTCAAAACCTAAACTCAGATTTCAAATGATAGGAACATCCCATCTCAGGTATACAACATATCAGTTCAACTATTAGAATGAATCCACACACTAGCCAAAATCCTATTCTCACAATCAAAAGCCTATAATCGTATGTAAAAGCTTAGTTTATATGAAAAGTAACATGTGGGAATCATCAACAGTTGAGAAACACATAATCAAACAGGGAAAAAAGTATTGGGTAAAACTGAACAAATCAGTATCAATGTGTATCAGTGAAAACCCAAAAAATCCATGCTCGAGACCAAAATCCTAAACAAAACCTAAGCTAGCATAGAAACTGATTCTAACACATAATATACATAATAGTTAGGAACTATTTAACAATTAAAAACATTATTTAAAGCATTTAAAACAGTTTACACAGGAACACATATGTGAACACTGGAAACACACAGTGCACGACACGTGCACAAACGATTTCCTTCCTCGACACGACATGGGGACACATGGGGCTTGACACACGGGGTGTCAGTTATGGCCCCATGCAACGTGTCAAGTCTCGTGTCAATACAATACGTGTCGTGTCCGCTACAGCCCCCGAGTAGCAGGGGAAGACTGTAGCCACGCGTGTGTGCACCGTGTGTCCGCGTGTCTCCCTAGGCCTGACACGACACAAAAACTAAGCACAGACACTAGAAACCCACAGACAATATCAAAACCCTAATTCCTATTTAAAAACTTTGCACAAACCAAATCGAAATGCCCTTTGAGGCATTTCGACAAACACCTAGGGCCGACTCTGATACGTGTCCAGAACGGACACGAAACCTATGATACCTGACACGAAACCTATACAGACACTTAGGGGACACCTAGGGCTTCCTAATCATGAAGAGAAATCGAAAATCCATGGAGAAATGAGAAAGTTACCTATTGTTGAACTTTCAAGAAAAACCCCCTCTTTGTGAGCTTCTCTCTTGATGTCCCAATCCAATCAAAACAACCTCAAACTGAAATAAAACTCAATAGCAGCAAGAATAGTAATATTAGGATTCAATGCAACTTGTTTGGGAGAAAAAGGATCTACAATGGATTTTCTATGGGTTTTTAAACATGGAGACTCACCTCTTTCTTCTCTTGCAATAAATTCCTAAAGAAGAGGCTAGCCCTAGATTTTAGGAGAGATTATATAGTGGGGGAATCCCTAGAATGCTAAGGTGGCCGGCCAAGTGAGGTTGGACTAGGGTTTCACTAGGTTGGGTTGAGCCTCTAAGGTTTTAAGTCATGATCATGACTTGTGATTTCACAAGTCATTCCTAGATCAAACTAACTCCAAATTCCCTCAAAATAATTCTAATGAGCTTGAAATCACTAACTTAGGTCATACTAGGGTTTCTTAACCTAACCAAGTAGTCCTGACCTAGGTTAGCCTATAGGACAGCCTCCTAAGTCAATATGAGTCAATGTCTAAAACTAGCACCAATCAATTCCAAAATAATTCCTAAAAATTCAAATAAATTCTAATAAATTTAAATTACCCCAAAAATGACAAAAATACCCTCACACTAAAAATGTGGTAGTGACACTCGTACCGCTGAACTCACATCCCGACTATAAATCTTCCAGAATGACGAGTCATATACTCTTTCGTACCTCTGAACTCACATCCCGACTACAAACTTTCCAGAATGATGAGTCATGTACTCTTTCGTACCGCTGAACTCACATTCCGACTCCAAATCTCCCAGATTGTCGAGTTATGTACCCGCGGGTACTGCTGAACTTACATTCTGGCCACTACAGACGAATCTATATCGCATCTTTTAGGTAGTAAGTCATGTATGATTATACCTCTGAACTTTTTTCCTAAAAGGAGCTTCCTCCTTATGATCCAATACCCGCACTTTTAGTGCACAAAAAGGGTAACAGATCCACGAATTCCCGAAACAACCACGTCGATGCTACCTCTTAGTTGTTTCCCTTCCATCAAAAATAAACCGCCCCCTTACATAGAACCTCCATGTCCTTATTACCTCTGAGTCGTTCTATATTCCCTTCATGGAGCCCCTCGTGTCATGTCCTCCCTACCTCTGAGTGGGAAGGCTCCATCGAAGAAACCCTCATATTTATCATGTCCTCATTACCTCTGAGTAAGTATGTTGGTTCTCCCTCGACTTATTATCTGTACCAAAAAAAAACCCAGGGTACGCCAAGGATAATAGGTCCACAAATGTCCCCTGTTGACTACAAATACCCTCCGCTGAGTCCACTCCTGCCATGTCCTCATTACCTCTGAGTAGGAAGACCCCGCGGTAAAACCCCATACTTGCCATGTCCTCATTACCTCTGAGTAAGTATGTTGGTTTTCTCTCGTCCTATTATCCGTATCCTGAATCAGGGTACGCCAAGGATAATAGGCCCACAAATGTTCTCTGCTGACCACAAATGCTAGTACATGCACATCATCTCTCATCATGCCCCTAGAGCCCAGCTGCTCCACGGCATTCTTTCTTCCGATACCCGGAACATCCATATCGTAGAATTGTTCTAGGTATCCCCATCAAACTTGTTATCCTTACCTGAAACCAAGGTATGCCAAGGGTAACAGGTCCACAAAACAAGTCCCTCCAAGCGGGGCAAACGCCACTATAACACCACAAGCACAACAAGCAGTATAAATAAAGGGTAGAATAAAGCATACTCTTTTATTTGGAAGGCGAAAGTACTACACGTTCTGGGGACAATGTCCCACTTAAAGAAAGAAAAAGAACAAAAATAAAAAGAAGAAAAAAAACCGTCTATGGTTCGGCGGTACATAATTCCAGGAGACGGTTCTTCACCAAGGCGGTCCGCCGCTCAAGCCGCTGCATAGCTCGACGCTCGGCCTCCTGGGACAACCGCTCCGCATCATCCAAATACATGTGTGCCCGCCAGTCATCATCCAGCTTCTTTAGGGCAAGCTCCAGGCCAGCAGAAGCTCGATTAATTCTGTCAGCCTCCTGGATAATTAGCCCCCTTTCGCTGCGGGCAGCCTCAAGCTCGAACTCCAGGAAAGCTAACTTCCTCTGAAGTGCAAGGATCTGCTCCCGCGTATCAATAATCGGGAGGCAGTCGCTTTTCAAGCCGTAACATCCTCACTCTCGCGGCTCAACTGATCATATAGCTCCGACAGATCGTGGAGGTCCTTCTGTATGACCGGTCTGGTCTTATCCCGAGCCGCCCTTATCTTCTCCATGGCAGTTATGAGGAAACCGTGCTCTTGATTTATAGCAGCAGACAAATCAGCTTGCCGCAGCACATGAAGCTGGGCCACCAGCTGATCAGCCTCCAGCAATTTTGCCTCCAGAAGCGCAGCTATCCCCGCACCACCGGGAAGAGTCTTAAGAATATCAACGTGACCCTGAGCGCATTGCCGGGCCAAGGCAAAAGGGGTCCCTCGTTCCACGGCAGCCGCAACCCCCCTCTTCAAATGGGGATAGAAGCTGTCAACCACGTCCTGTGATGCTTCGTCCAGAACCTCCATAGAGGACGACGTCAAAGGAAGTGTGGCCAGCAGTGTCGAAGGAGGCACGCTAGAACTTGCCACCAGAGAGACAAATTCTGAGCGAAAAGATGCGCGGATAGCGGCCAACTCCTCCTCCGCCATCCGAAGAGTCTGGACACTCGGCAAAGTAGAAAGGTCGATTCTCGGAGCCGCCCGAGTAGAAGAGGACGCAAGGACCATTGTCCCCTGCCCCGGCTGTGCCGCCACCTGACTTCTCAAAATCAAGCCAGTGGGAGATCCTTCAATATGAGTCGGAGGAGGAGGGGGTACGCTCCTCTCCGCCAGTTCCCCTCTGGCAGAGCCTACCAAAACAATGTCCGTCATCGACACTGAAAGGGCAGGACCTGTATGCCCAGAACAACCATCAATCAGTCTAACCCGAAGGATGTGATGATAGAGCGAATGGGCCTCCTCACTAGTTAAAATGTGGCTTATCTTACCAGGGGAGGGTTGTGAAGGATGAGGCTCGTTCACAACCACCATAGCCCCCTCACCTGTGACCCCCAAGCCAAATTCAGTTGGCTCTTCTGCTCCAGCAGTCCCAGAGGGGGATACGGCTCGATCAGCGTCACCTTGATAAAATTCAACAGTTTCGGGGACAGGTTCATCGGAGCCCCCGTCGTCCCGAGTCACGACCTCGGCAACATGAGATTCCTCTTCTTCTGACACCTACGAGAGGGAAGGAAAATGATTAAGATCAAAGCTAGAAGAAAGGAAGAACTAAATAAAGATGGTAGTGACTCGTTTTACCTCCGAAGCGGGGTCAACCTCCTCGTTTCTCTCCCTTATAGTTAACTTACGATGTCTGGTCGCTGCCAGTTTCCAGGAGTAAGAAATACTGCCAACAGGGGAGATTTGCCTGCTACGCTTCCGTACAGGACCAGGTGCAACAGGCGGCTGATCCGCCGCCACCTCATCTGACAAAATAAGCGGCTGATCCGGCCCAACATCTTCCACTGGGAGGGAAGAGTTATCTTCGTCATGCTCGTCGTCCTCATCACCCGTACTGGTGGAGTCCGAATCTGGCATTTCGACTATATTCTTCTTCCTCTTCCTCGTCTTGGCCCCCTGGGGCTTCTCGTCCAGGCCAGTTCCAACAATAAAACTGGCACCCGGGTTAAAGCCGACGGGGAGCTTGTTTGCCATAACATGATATAGGGCCGCAATATACAAAATCTCTACCGGCGCCTCAATATCAGGAACCGAGAAAGTGGTACGGGTATGGAACGTGTCATAGTAGTGCCAGGCCCTGATACCGTCAAGGAGGCTACCTTCAAAACCCAGACAAGAGCTGGGACTATCCAGAAAAAGCTGGTTGTATCCAAACTGCCGGGCAAACCTGCTAGGCAGGTAAGGCTCCAGGAAGATAGCATTGCGGTTGCGGTATACCAAGTGGGCGGGGCGGATGTTACGCAACCACAAAAGCATCTGGCCGTCTAGAAGCTGAGGAGGTCCAATACCGTCGAGATGTACGTCCGCTATTTCTTCAGCAGTAAAACGAGGGACGGATACGAAAAAGTTGTACCTATCTGCTCTCGCCAGCGCCATCCGGCAGGCACGCATGGTCTCGTACTCCCAAGACTCGTTGCGATAACGGAAGATAAAAGCGTCATCAGCAATCATGCCATCTTTGGAACCCGGTCTCATCAAAGACGGACAGTGCATCAGCAGCCATCCCATCAGATAATGATAGGGCAGCTCAGTCCGTTCAAAATCCTTTGTAACATTGTGGGCAATGACCTTGGACGTAAAAGTACGGAGGCCACGGTGTATACTGCACACCATGGCCGGGAGAAGAGCTAGTTTGACTCCAAAAACTAGCTTCACAGCCGGGAGGAAAAAATTATGACTGATCCTCTCAATAGAACCAGCTCCTCCCGAGACTACGTAATTTTGCAGCCATACCATCAAGAATCCTACCAGGAGCGCCTTTTCTGACAGCTCTTGGGTATCTTGATAAAAATAACCAAGAGAGTCGGTTTGACTCCCAAACCTGTCATTGGTGGTGGCCACCCTCTTGACCGACGACATCAAGGCTTGAACCGCCTCCCGGGATTGAGGACTTCGGGAAGTAACCCGGCCCGAGGCACCCATCGAGAAAAGATAGCTTACCCAGGCCTTTGTGTGCGGAGCATTCCCTTTCGAGCTGCTATCCTTCTTGGCTACCTGTTGGCACGCACTATGGTGGCACAATATCTCCTGATAAATAGCCACGAAGCCCGGATATCGTTCCTCCAGCTCCTCAAACTCCTCATTCGTATGAGTGTACACCTCAAAAGCTTCATCCCCCCAAGGAAGCTTGGAGACCACGTGCATCTCATGAAGTGCAATCCCCATTTCCCCTACAGGTGTATAGAAGGTTCCCGTACGGCAGTTGTACATCTCCAGCAGAGCCATGAATAATTTCTTGTTTATGGGTAAGCCGTGGCTGATGCCCCGAATAGCGTGATAAAGACCAATCTCATGCAGAAGAGTCTCGTACTTTCGCGAGATCCACATAGACAGATTGATCCATGGGAGAATGGGGTGTATCCAACTCGGAAGCGCCAACCGGCCGATTGGATAGGAGCCTTTCCGAGCAAGCTGGTTCAGGAAAGTGTCGGCTGTAGAGAACGTGAAATTAGGACCCGGCACATTCAAGAAAGTGCCCGGAGCCAATCCCATTACATTGCGGCTGGCATGCACCTTGCCCGCACACACTGACTTCATGCTGTTGTTATAATGGATGTCTCCCACAAACATCCCATTCCGGGTCGGGGTCAAAGACTCTTCCATCTTCCTGTCCAACGGAAGCATATTAAACTAAGATAGTGGAAAGTGACGCTCCATTTGAGGGATGCTGATCTCCATCCCGTTAGAAATAAAGCTCCAAATCTCTGACACGTCCAGAACTTGACTGTTCTTCACAGTCAAGGCGTCTCCCAAGAAGAACACAAGCTTCAGGTATTCCCCTTCCAATTTCCCCGAGTTCATCATAGCGTAGAGAAAGTAGAAGGGCTGGTTCTTGAGGGCATTCAGACTCGCCAGAGGCTCATCACTAGGAAGCTGGTTCGCCACATACTGAACTATCTGGTCATACCTGTAGCCCGTAGCGGCTTGGGCACGACCCACTAGAGGTTCTCCAGCGGCATTAACTGGCAAATTTACTAAAAAAAGACAAGAAACAAAGTCAGGAGACAGCCAGAAAACATTTAGAGTTCATGCGTCTCTGATTAAACGAGTCCTTATGCGGCTCGCTTTTTCACAGAGTACATGCGGCTCTGTTTAAAAGAGTTCTTATGCGGCTCGCTTTTTCACAGAGTACATGCGGCTCTGATTAAACGAGTCCTTATGCGGCTGGGTTTTACAAAGTACATGCGGCTTGGGTTAAATGAGTCCTCATGTGGCTCTGTTTAGATGGGTTTGTAGGCGGTTCTGATTTATGAAACGCTATGCGGCTCAGTCCATTAGGAACTCATGCGATTCTGTTCAGAGGGACTCCATGCGGTTCAACTCTAAAGGTACCTATGCGGCCACAGTAACAATTCTCATGCGGTTCAAACATAGGGCATACCCCATGCGGCTCGAACATGGAGCATACCCCATGCGGCTCGGACATTAGACGTACAGGCGACACACATGAAGATGAAGGCTCGCGTATAGAGCATGCGACGTAGCCACAACAGTTAGAGTGTCAAGCTCATGCAACATCCTTACCAGCAATGGTGGGGTGGACGTCGGGGTAAACTACGGACACGTCGACTGGCGGAGGAGCTGCCACATTCGTCGTCGCAGACGAAGAAGAAGCAGCTTTCTTACCCTTCGCCGCAGCAGCTGACGAAGACGCCGCCTTTTTACCCTTCGCCGCAATAGTCTTCTTGGGAGCCATTAGTGATCGAGGGAGAGGATGACAGTTAGGGCAGGAAGGGCTCGAATTGAAGAAGAAAGTAAAGAATTTTCTTCTCCTAGTTTCTCCTATTTATAGGCGGACAAAAGAAGGGGGGAAGTGGACCGATGGAAATGCTTCGGGTCGTGTGCTGAACTGACTCATAGGATTTCGCCCCCTCTCATAAAGGAGATTCATTCCAGAAAAGAAGATCTAAATATTTAATGAGTCGACTCTTGGGACTCCCCCCCAAAGACGGCTCAAAATCAAAAACAAAACAAAAAGCAATTAATGACGCCCACATGGCAGAAAGGAGCCTATGCGGCCAGACAGCCTATGCGGCCACACAGCTCATGCGGCCAGACAGTCCATGCGGCTCGAACATTCATTCGGCTAGAAAGTCTATAAGGACAGAATAAACCTATGCGACCATGCTTCTTATTCAAAGTATTTCAATTTTGCAAATAGAAAACTTTGAAGGGGGTCTTGTAGAAGCATAGAAAAGAACAGAAACGTCCCTGCGGCTCAACCAAGAGAGAGTCTCATGCGGTTCGGAACTTCATGCGGCTCGAGAGGTTCCAGCGACTCAAATAGCCCCCAACATAGCCACGCGGCTTGGGCAAAAGCCACGTGGCTCTATGCAACTCGTCCCCATAGCTAGAGGCCTCATTTAATGCTCTGACACAACAAGGTAGTCCTGACATAAAGATGAAATTGACAGCTCTGACAGAAGGCTGTAATGATGACTCTGACACAAAGGCACGATCTTCCTAGAGAAACAAAGAAAATCTCTACAGTTGGCACTATCCACCAACTCCAAAGACTCTCTATATGGTTGCAACTCTTCATGCGGTTCGAGTATGGAGACTCTCATGCGGTTCGGGCACGACGACTCTCATGCGGCTCGAGTATGGAGACGCTCATGCGGCTCGGTCATGACGATTTCATGCGGAACGGTCAGGACGACTCTCATGCGGCTCGAGTATGGAGACGCTCATGCGGCTCGGTCATGACGACTCTTCATGCGGATCGGTCATGACGACGCTCATGCGACTCGAGTATGATGATTCTCATGCGGTTCGAGTATGGAGACTCTCATGCGGTCCAGGCATGACGACTCTCATACGGTTTGAGTGTGATGACTCTCATGCGACTCATGAGCATAACAGTTGGGATACGTGGCAGGACACGTGTCAAGAGCCGATCATATCTCAATAATTTAGATCTACTACAATCAAAGTAATCTCTAGATTGGGTCAAATCCCAATAGTCATAACAAACAGTGGGGACACGTGGCAGAGAATGATTCAGATTTATTCGTTCAGATTTGCGGACATCAACAAATCATCATAATGCAGATTTGTTGCAATCAGCATTAATTACTCATAGGATTCGGCGTAATCTACATTAATGACCCAGATTTATTACATTCAAGATTAATGGCCCAGATTGATTAATCAAGAGGCCGCAGACGTTTTGAAGAGAGGCAATCATTGCGAACCCTAATGATCACCCCACTCTTATAAATAGCAAGGTGCCATTCCCTTGCAGGCAGAGAGAAGAGACAGACGTATACAGAGAGAGAGAGCACTACAGGGACATCCAGAGATCTATCAACAGAGGGCGCAAGGGAGTCTCCCTACACGTCCAAGAGCATTTCTTCACCGGAGCCAAGGCTACGTCTGATAGTCCAAGGAGTAAGACAGAGCAGCCGTCGCTTTCCCGAGCCTCTATCGTCACCCCCCAGAATCTAAACTAAATAATTGTACTTAGACTGCTGTACCTAGGTTTTTGTCCCTAGGCTTTCTTTGTACGAGCGAGTTTGTATTGTGAAGTAAAAGTCCAGTCCTCCGATATAACTGTTCTGTTCTTTTATAATCAATGGCAAACACCCCCAGATTCCACCACTATCATACTACCACTGGTTGCCCCTTGATCACTCATCTGGCCTACGTCAATGACATCCTCATCTTTTTTTTTGGAGATATCGAGTCGGTGGAGGTGGTCAGCAGAACGCTTGAAAAATACAACAAATGCTCCAGCCAACGCGTCAACACCGACAAAAGCATCATCTACACCCATCACAAAGCCGACGGGAGCCACTCGGCTACTCTCGCCAACCTTACCTCCTTCTCCACCACCTACCTGCCATTTTCTTACCTAGGGTGTCCGCTGGTCTACGGCAGATCCAGCTCGGGTATCTTCGAGGGGCTAGAGAACAAAAACAGCAGAAAAACCAAGGGTTGGCACAACCGACTTTATCTCCGGGTGGTAAAATGATTCTGATCAAGCATGTGTTATCCTCCATCCCCATCTACACCCTGGCAGTTTGCTCCCCCCAAGAAGGTTGTATCCTTGATAGAGTCCCTCTTCGCCAACTTCTTCTGGGGTCACCTTGACGGAAAGGATAAGCACCAGCTGGGACACAATGGCCAAACCTATCGACGAGGGCAGACTTGGATTCTGTAGAATTGCTCACGTTATTGACGCCTGTACTATGAAGTTGTGGTGGAAGCTGCGATCAGATCACTCCATCTGGACTCTATTCATGAAGGCCAGATACTTCCCTTACTCTCACCTCGCGATGGCCGTCACTAACAATTCTTCCTCGGCTTCCTGGTGCCGCATCCTAAAGGGTCATATCCTCGCTGAACCCTTCGTTTGCCTGCAGCTCGGGAATGGCAGCTCGTCACTGCGTTACGAACGTTGGCTCGGAAATAAGGCCCTCTATCTTGCGACGATGCCCCTTCCCCCAATTGCATGATCCGAGATTTTTGGGACAATGTATCCGGGTGAAGGTGGATCCATATCAGAGATTGGCTGGGGCCAGAGGCGTCGTCCAGCCTTGCCACCGCTGACATCAAACTTAACGATATCCCTGACGCCTTGAGGTAGACCCCCAACTCCGACGGGTCTTTCACGATGTCCTCTGCCAGGGCAGTAGTGAGAGGCACCGGAGTGCCGTCCCCGATGATCGCTCCCTTTTGGCACACCTGCATTCCCCTAAAATGGTCTATTCTGATTTGGAGGGCTCACCGCCGAAAGCTCCCCACCGACGATGCCCTCACCTCCATCCGGTACAGCCTTGCTTCCAGGTGCCATGCTGTACTTCACACCGATCGGAAACTGTAGAACACATCCTGCTAACCGACGACCTTGCCACTCAGCTTTGGAACAACCTCTCCGGCCGGTACGGGCAAATTCATCGGGCCGGGGGCTTCAACGATCTCTTCGCCAGCTTGGGGGTCGGCCACAGGTATCAGATCGTCACAGCCGTCGGTATTTGGGTGCTCTAGAAGAACCGAAACAAATTTAGGTATAAAGGTCGCCAATTCGATCCTCCACAGCTGATCAAGGAAGCCCTCCGACAACTTTTCAAAATCCGGAGGTGCTGCACTCACTCCCCGGACCGTCTTTGGAAGGCGCTAACCTAACTCGGGCACGGACTCTCCTCCGGACCTAGGACCTTTGCCTTTTTTGCTTTTTGCTGTCTTTTCGCGGTGGGCGTGCTTACTTGTATAGGCTTCGACATTTTGCACCTGATACATCAATAAAGTCCTCCTTTTCCCCAAAAAATATTTATATATATTAATAAAATACTAGATTTTATTGAGCATAATAATATTACCAACTCAGGTTACAACTGGTTCAATTACATCCTGATCAAAAAAGAGCATTTGGTAAACCCTAGCTAATGCTTGCACTTGATCGTAGCTTTGCCAACTTGTCGCCGAACCTTCCCGATCAGCTGATGAATATTGTAGCTGTAGCCTTCATATCTCCACGTGTTTCAATTTTTCCATAAAACCCATACTACAGCACCTACTATAATCTGTTTTTTGTGTCGGCTCTTCTTCCTCCACCACCCTCGCATTCTATGAGGAAGAGAGGCGTCTCTATATTTCACTAGATAATCACCCTGCATTGTCGCCCAAACCTGTCGAGCTAGCTCTCCTTTGTTAAGGATGTGGTCCAAATCCTCTGACGAACTCTCCCCGTAACAGTGACATTTAGATGCCAATTTAAAGCCCAACTTCATGATATTGTCGTCAATGGGTAGCTTATTGTGGAGTACTCACCATAATAGGACTGACCACTTGGTTGGGATACAAGAACCCCAAATATATTTGAATGGCAGCGTGATCGGCTGTACTTGCCGAACCATCACCTAAGCAGATGCAAGAGAGAATCCCCCTGAGGCTGAACGACACCAACGCCACCCATTCGGCTCCTCTGTGATGTATCTATCAGCCAGATCCCGACCTTATATAAGTCTTTTCCAAACATGGGATGCATTCGAAGTGATACGGGCAGCTGTTGGAGTAGTATTGGAGCAGTACTTAGCTTTGAAGAAGCTCGCCCACAGACTGTTTTGAGTCTTGAACTTCCACCATGAATTAACTGTCATTGCATCCGTGACGTCTTTAAGCTTCTTTATTCCCAAGCCACCCTCATCTTTCGTCCTTGTCACCTTATCCCATCCCACCCAAGTTCGTTTGAAGGCCCCCTCTTGTGATCCCCAAAAGAAACTTGAGAAAAGGGACTCCATTCTGTTGAGAACTGTACTGGGGGAATTATAAGCTGCAAGAGTGTATACCGGCATAGATGTGAGGAGTTATTGAAGAAGAACAAGTTTTCCCCCTGGGGACAAGATCTTATTGTGGCAGCCTTCCACCCGAGCCCTGACCTTGCCTAAAAGATCTTCATACATGCCTGCATTGTGTTGCCCGGCCATTAGAGGGCATCCTAAGTATGAAAATAAGGGGGAGCCCACCACAAATCCAGTGCGATTAGCTAATTCAGTCGCTCTCTCGATCGTCCACTTCTTCGTGAGATATATAGAACTTTTAGCCTTGTTGATTTTCTGACCGGAAGTGAGCTCGTACCTCCGTAACATCTCGGTGATTAAGCCTATAGATCTTAAATCACCTCCTACAAACAGTAGGACGTCATTAGTAGGACGTCATCATCATAAGAAAGATGAGTGATAGAGGGACAACCTTTCGACGAGACAAAGCAAGAAAACCTGTCTGTATCCTGAAGAGTCTTCAAGTTTCTAGACAACGCCTCCACTGCAAGGATAAATAGAGCAGAAGATAACGGATCACCCTGACGCACCCATCTGAATGCTTGGAAGTATTTGGATGACTCCCCGTTGATCAAAGGAGAGTACCACACATTGTTGACCAGATGAAGAACCATATCAATCCATTTGTTATGAAAACCAAACCGACGAAGAACCTTCAACAGGATCCTCCAATCCAATCTACCATAAGCTTTCATCATGTCCAATTTGATGGCGACATTATCCTCCAGTGTTTCTTGTTCATTTGAGCCATCATTTCTTGAGCCAATAAGATATTATCGACTATTTCCTGACCTTGAACAAACCCACATTGCTCTGGGGATATAAGACGGGGAAGTAAAGGAGCAAGGCGCCTCGACAAAGTTTTGGAGATAATTTTGTTCATCACTGAGCACAGGCTAATTGGTCTATAATTAGTGAACCCCACCGGCTGCTTTATCTTAGGAATCAGGATAAGAGCCGTGTTAGTGATTGATCTCGGTAATGAGAAACCATCAATGAAAAGAGTATATATTAGGTCTGTATATATATATATATATATATATATATATTTTTATATATATATATATATATATATATATATATATATATATATATATATATATATATATATATATATATATATATATATATATATATATATTCTCACATGCAGATCGGACATTTGAATCTGAAGTCAACTATCAAGGTTAAAGGCTAGAGGCAAGCCTCAACATAGTTGGCACTTCATTCCCGACCAAAAAAACAAACCTAACGCACTGTAGCATGAGAGTCACAGGGGGTTAAGCTGAACCAGTCTCTCTCTCAATTCGAGGCCTTCTAAAGCTTCACTATGGAAAGAGGGTGAATTCCAACCATCCTTGGGCTAAAATGCCGAAGTCAAAAATAGTTATATATAAATATATATATATATATATATATATATATATATATATATATAAATATATATATATATTTATATATATATATATTTATATATATATATATATATATATATATATATATTTTTTATATATTTATATATATATACATAAAGAAATATATATATATATATATATATATATATATATATATATATATATATATATATATATATATATATATATATCAGAGGCGACGACCGAGCTAGCCGCCGCGGACGTACAGATCAACGATCTCCCGAACGTATTGATTTGGGCCCCCGCAGTCGGAGGTTCGTTCACGATGGCCTCTGCCAGGCGCGAGGTAGGGGGCGTCAGCGTGCCGTCCCTACTGATTGCTCTGTGTTTGGCAATCATGTATCCCCAACAAGTGGTCTTTTCTGATCTGAAGAGCTCAGCGTAGGAAGCTTCCTACCGACGATTCCTTCACCACCATCGATTTCAGCCTTGCATCCAGCTGCCACTGCTACACCTCTTAAAAATCAGAAGTGATTGAGCACATCATGCTCTCTGGAGATCTTGCTAATCAGATTTGGCGCGACCTTTCTCGCCTTTGTGGAAAGAGGCATCGGCCCGGGGGCTTCAATGATCACCTAGACAACTGGGGCGGCTCCCATAGCCATCAGATCATTGCAGCCACTGGAATTTGGGTACTCTGGAAGAATCGAAACAAATCCAGGTATGAAGGTCACCAATACAACCCATCACAACTGATCCAAGAAGTCCTCCAACAAATTCTTCAACTTAGGAGTCGTTGCTCCCACTCTACGAACCGATTTTGGCAGGATTTGCTCTAGCCGCGGGTACCGCCTGCCCTCCTGTGCCCGAATAAGGCTGTTTGGTTTTGTTGTTTCTTCGCGCTTGGTGTGTTTACTTGTATAGGCTTCAGCATTTTGCGCCTGATACATCAATAAAAGTCCTTTTGCTAATATATATATATATATATATAGCAACAAGTAGCCGTTTGAGCGGTTGGCGTGGACGAATCTTGGGCACCATCTCCGGCAGGTTGCTGTCGGCCGCTCCTGCGGCGGGTGATCTTCCTCCCGGCGCGCCCGACGGTCTTCTTCTCCGGTGGTCAGGTAAGGCTCCTTTCTCCGCGTTCCCGATGGCTCTCTCTTTTGTTCGGTCTTCTTCCATGTGTCCTCCTCCTCGGTGCTCTCTCTCGGCAGGTTTTGTCTTCCCCGTTGGTCTTCGTCTTCTCCGGCGGCTCTTGCTTGGTGTGGCCCCTTTTTCCCCGGTACGCCTGCCCTCTACACTTCTATCTCAGTATGGCTCCGCCATCGTCTCCCAGCTGCTCTGGTGCTCTGCTACCATGGCCGGGATCCCCTCCGGGGGAGTGGCCCCCTCGGTGGCGCCACCCTAGCCCTGCCCCCCGTGGCTGGGCCTTCCTCTCTTTCTTCGTCATCTGCTCCTTAGTCGGCTACTCAGCTCTTCCTATTCGGTATGGCCGCTCCGGTGGTCGTCGCCCCTCTCTTTTGCTCCCCTTCGTCCTTAATGCTTTGGCCTGCCTTCTCTCTGGCAGGGCTCGCTTGGCTCCCCGCAGCGTCGGCCCCCGCAAGTGCCTCTCCCGCCACCCTCCCTTTGCTAGCCTCTTCGTCAGCTGACCTCCCCTTGGTCCTCGTGCCCCCAGCCTCCGCTCCCCCGTCCTTGATTCAAATTCGATTTTGAATTTTTTGCCCAGCAAGGACTCGTCCTTGGTTGGCACAGGGACTTCAGCGCGTTCCCCATCTGCACGATCCAATGGCATTCTTGCTTTCGTGTCTGTCTCTATGCGATCCTTTCCTGCGCCCCACTTGGTGCCCATCCTGGCTGACTCCTTGGTTGGTGTAGGGTTTTCCGTGCAGCCAACTGTCACGCTATCCGGTGATTTGCTCCCCTTCATGTCGGGGCCAACGCATATCAACCCAGCGCACCTCTCTTATGTGCTTATCATCCTAGAGCACATATCTCCAACGCTCCGCCAATGCGTACCTGTCCCATGCACACACCTTATCAGGGATCAAGGCTCAGGTGGAGCCTTCATCTGGGCTCCAACTTAATCGTCCAACTCGCTCCTAGGCCAATATTTTCAGGCCCGTCCTCTTGGATAAAAAAGTTCCGATCATACTCGATATTGAGCTTCCAGAATTAGAGTATCCATCTACGACTGACACCAACGATATCATTATCCCGTTGTCCCCCATTGAAATATCTTCCTTGGCTGAGATATTCTCCTATACCTTCATCCTTAAATTCTCCATCGGACGCCCAAAGTTTTCGTTTGTTCAAGAAGTCATCTCCAGCTGGGGCCTCTTATCTGAATACAGGGTGGCTCCGATGGACCCCAAGCACATCCTCTTACACCTATCGTCTGAGGCCGATCATCAAATGGTCTGGTCCAGGGGCATCGGTAGGATTGACTCTCATATCATGAGAATTGTTAAGTGGTCCCCGGACTTCAATACGAAGGAAGACTCGGCGATCGTATCTGTCTGGGTCACCCTCCCTAAACCACCGCTAATATGCTTCATTCTAGCGGCGATGTAGCGGATCGCTAATTCCTTTGTGACTTTCATGGCTATGGCGGAAGAAACTCGCAACCTCTTCAAAGCCAATTATGCCAAAATATGCATGGAGCTTGATTTATCAAAGGAGCTTTACGATCCTATTCAGGTCTCGCTTGGTAGCAAGATGCACACCCAACAAATTATTTGTGTTAACAATATTATATATATATATATATATATATATATATATATATATATACTGTTATATATATATATATATATATATATATATATATATATATATATATATATATATATATATATATATATATATATATATATATATATATATATATATATCTTCCGTAGCTCCCCTCCTGTGTGCTCTTGGTCGCCCCGGCCTGGGCCTCCGGCCGGCTTGCCGCCTTTGTGCGGGCTTCCACCTCCTTTCCTTTCTGCTGTTCCTTGCCTCCGTCCTCTTCGGGACCCCCCTTCCAGTTCCCTTCGGTGTTCTATGTTTTCCTCCATGGTCAGGGCCATCTCTGGTGGCCAGCCGCGCCCCCGGCCAGGACTGTTTCCCAGTTTGCACTGGTGAACATTGGGCGTCCGGCTCCCCCACGGCTCTTCCGGCCGGTTCCCTAGCCGGTTTAGCTTGGCTTTCCGCCTCTCCGGTGTCTGCCCTTGTCCCTTTCCCCTCCTCCTCGCTGGTCTCCGACCAACAGCGATCCGACCTCGAGACTCTTACGTCGCTTGAGGCATTGCAGGTGGGCCTGTCCCCCTTGGACAGTGTGCCATCCCTCACTTTAGGCAGTGTGCCGTACCCTTCTATTGCCAGCCTGGATGCTGGGATCAAGGCTCCTCTTGGCGCAGCCTTGGCTACTGTGCCCCCCCCTTTCTGGTGCCATCAGCTCTTTAGCGCAGCCCCCGAGCGGGCTTTCGGCACTGGCGCCTCTTGCGCTCAGTGGCACTTGCCCCTTGGCGTAGCCCACTTGCGAGTTCGTGTCCCTGGCGCCCGCGCCCTCTGCGGCAGTGCCCCGCCGAACCAGCCGTTGACCGACGCTAGTACGCCATCAATGTTTGGCATGGGGTCCAGCGCTATTCAACCAGCGCCATCCATCGATCTGGTGCGCCCGTTACAGCCAATCATCCCTTCGGAGTATGCCTTTCTGGCGCTGTCCTGCGGCAGGGTGAGCGCGCCATCAGGCACTTCCTCCTCTCATCCTCCACTGCCGCCCACATCCTTCACAGCCACGTCCTATACCGACAAGCTCAGGCCGGATCATGCTGCCTCGCACTTTCAACCTGTCACAGACATAGAGTTTTCTGACTTCGAGTTCGACAACTCAGCAATCAACCAAGACATCATTGTACCCTTTTTCCCGGCCGAAATCTCTTCTCTATTAGCATTATTCCCGTACACCTTCGTTCTGAAGTTCTCATCTGGATGCCGAAAGATTTCGTAGGTACAGGAAGAGATAACCAGCTGGGACATCTCTACGGGCTACAGGGTGGCGCCCATGGACCCTAAACACATGTTTCTTCACCTTTCATCTGAAACTGTCCACAAGAATGTTAGGATTAGAGCATCGGGCAGGATCGACAATCACACCATGAAAATCTTCAAATGGACTCCAGATTTTAACACCTTAGTTGATTCAGCGATTGTTTCTACATGGGTTACATTCCCAAACCTCCCCCTCATCTGTTTTGCCCCAGCTACGATGAAGAGGATCGCCAACTCCTTTGGGACATATGTCGCTATGGCGGAGGAGACTAGAAACCTCTCTAAAGGTAATTATGCTAAAATATGCATGGAACTGGACCTTTCGAAGGACCTCCCCAAACATATCCAAATTTTGCTCGGTAATAAGATGATCACCCAGCGAATTCTATACGATAACAGCGTCATCTTCTGCAAACACGACCACATAAGAGGCCACACCACCGAGCACTGCTTTCGTGCACACCCTAAGCTGAGGAAGCAGGCTACCCGTAAATCAGCCCCTACCAAATCGACCAAGACAAATCACCAATCCCCTCTCCTACCTCTTCCCAACACCCAAACTCGGTTCGACTTGAGTGCCGGATCCTTTCGCAACCAAGTTCTAACCTCTCCAGAGAGGGCCCTAGTCCCCTACAAACCGTAAGCCATCAACCTTTCCAAAAAATTTAACATCCTCACTACAGAATCTCTAGATACCTCACAGGATACAACCCCTCCAGACGTGGAAGACCACAGTGAGTCAGCAAATAACGGAAGTCCTAGACATGAGGATACCTCGAAAGCGCAATCTCTGGAGCGTCATACGGAACCTACCGAAAAGGATGATCCTACAAATTCAAAGTAGGAAGCACTCTCCACAACCCTCAAAGAGACAACCATTCACCCAGACATGCTTGCTAATATCGGACAGGCCCCAAGTGGCCAGGATGAAACAGGTCGTAGACATTGGATTCATCAACAACAATAGCTACTTTGGGGCTTTGGTAGAAATAGCCGGAGAAGAGTACTTGCACCCCAAAGAGGACATTGACGTCAACAATAAGAAGGCCGGAATGGATGCAGCAACCACCAAAAAGCTAAATAAAAGCAGTGCCAGAGAGGTACCGACCATGGTCATCCGATCGGCCACAAAACTCACACACACACCCACTCCAACATCCATGATGCTTAACATCCTCTCCTAGAATGTCAGAAGACTTGCGAACAAACCAACCTTGAGAAGACTTAATGGTCGTAAGAAGATTCATAGAATCGATATCCTAGTTATTATTAAAACTAAAATCCCTCTAAAGAAAATAAAGTCCATCCAGATGCAACTAGGGTTCTCCTCCGCTATCGCCGGCTGCAATGATATTTGGATCTTATCTACGGCAGAGGTGAAGATTGGCATCATTGACGACACGAGTCAGGCACTATCGTGCTAGGTTGAATACCCCATGCTCCAACACCGGTCCCTCCTATCCGTCGTTCACGGCAGCTGCGACATCACCAAACAAGAATAGCTTTGGGAGACTCTGAGTGACACCAAATATAACCACATCAAGCTTCCTTGGCTCTGTGTAAGCGACTTCAGCGCGATCGCTAACAAAGAGAAGAAGCTGGGGCCGCCCTCCCCCCACGTCGGCCATGCATGATTTTAACAACTTCATATTCAACTTCTATTTGTCGCCCCTCCAGTTCTCCAGTAACGCCTTCACTTGGTGTACATGCAGGAAGGCAATCGAAGATAGTACTCTCGCCTCGATCGTGCCCTCGTCAACCCTCAATGGTTGGATATGGGGATCATCTCTAATCTTGAGCACCTGAATGCGACAGAATCCGATCACTCTCTCCTTCTCGTTCAAATCAGCAAAAACTCGAACATAATCAAAAAAAGCTTTTCGCTTCCTCGACCTTTGGAGTCATTACCCCCAGTTCAGAAACACTATGGCCGTCGCCTGGAATAGCACCGACGCCCTCGACCCCCTCGTCCTAGTGGCAGCTAAACTTAAAGCCACCAGAAAAGCGCTCACGCTTTGGAGCAAGGTAGCTTTCGGTGACATCTTTCGAGCCGTTCGCAACATGGAGGAAAATGTCACTCATGCAGAGATTATATTCGACCGTAACAGATCTCCAGCGGCTCGTGTATCCCTCAACCTCACTAGAGCATTATTGAAGTTTCGTCTAAATGTTGAGACGGAATTTTGGAAATAGAAAGCCAGGATAACCTAGGATATAGACGGCGATAAAAACTCCAGCTACTTCCACTCTTGCATCAAGGGGCACAGACAACAACTCAACCTTCACCAGATAGCTGGCGAGAGCGGTTGTTTTCTCAAAGAGCAAAAAGAGATATCCAACTGGCAGCGGCATATTTCAACTCCAAGTTGTTCACCAAAGAAGTCTTTTGCAAGGATGTGGAATTTCTAGCGGCTATCCCTAACTTGATAGAGGAAAGAGACAACATCCAGCTGACGCTTCCACCCTAAAAAAAGAAGTTAAAGATGCAGTTTGGAAGTTGAACGAACACAGAGCCCCCGGACCTGATGGCTTCCCTGGCATTTTCTTTAGATCATGTTGGACCATCATCAAGACCGACATTCACGAGGCAGTCAACGCCTTCTTCTGTCACGATCCGTACCCTGAGTAGGGGCATGAGAACGTCGGTACGTCCAGCCTACGCCGCAGTATCGACGGTAGAACGCTGTATAGGTCGTCTATAACATACAACATCTAGACACAATATAAAAGTACTTGTCATCTCCGCACGGAGGTATAAAATGTACTTGTCAAGACCTCAACTCCGAACGGAGGACAAGTATAAGATATGATAATACTCAATCACAGTCTAAAGCACGATAAGATAACACAGAAGTTTATAACTAAGACCAACAACAATAACAAATAAAACTACTAAATAATAATATCTTAAACAATCTAAAAACAAAGTCAAATCTCAACTTATTACAATTCAAGTTCTAAACATGAAATCTAAACCAAGTCTACTAGCTAGTCTTCCGATCACTCCTGAGAGTCGGGGTCCAAGGTATTTATACCGTCTCCGGATCCCAAGCAAGTAGGCAAGTGTGCTTAGGGCAAACATCTGTAATATTTTGTCAATATATCCAGTCAGGATTTGAACGAGCACAACTCATGTAGAAATCCTAAGTAAATGGCAAAGACTATAAAGTAGTTATAGACAGTTATATTGACGAACATGAAAGTTTTATATAGGTAATGATGTAGAGCAACAGTTAAAGTACAAAAGAAGATAATATAACGAACCAGAAGATCATGGCAATGAAGACTATAAGTAAAAATTTAGCTGAACTAGAGTAACATGATATAAGTCCAGACAATACAATGTAAGTCGAGTGTAATCCTTGTGTTAGTCTAATACAAGATGAACCGAATGTGATTCCAATCAATGTTCTAATAAGGTAATTCGAACAGCTGACACTCAAACAGTTTTTTAGAAAGTTCTAGAACAATTTTGGCTTATTAATATATATATATATATATATATATATTTTTTTTTTTTTTTTTAATATATATATATATATATATATATATATATATATATATATATATATATATGGAAATCAAACTTTGATATGGTTATTTTAAAAAAAAGGGAGATTAATCAGAGTTCTGAGCTAAAAGTTATGACATTTCTAAGTTGCTATGGCTAATAAAAATGTGGATGAATATTATGACAAATTTGTGTTGTTTTGGACAAAAAAACACATGTATATACCCAAATCTAATCATGTGTATCATGAGATACTATGACACAATACCACGTATCCTATTTAGGAAACATACACAAAATTTTGACTCAAAAAGGATACGAAGGTTCCTTTGTGGACACGTATCGAACACTTGGTGGTCACAAATTTAATTTCCCCAATTAGTATCAAAATGAAATGGGAAAAACCTTTAAATAGGAAGAGAAGAGCCTCAACTCCTCTCTAATGGCACCCTAATGCAAATGGGGTCCTAAATGAATGTACTTACACTAATGAAATGAAATGGAAGGGTTTAGAGAGCTCATACCAAAAGGGAGATGGATTCTCAATATAAAATTCCTAGATCTAGATCTCCACCAAGATTCTAGGCTCCAAATCCTTCCAATCCCTTCTTAGCTAGCCAATAGAGGCTTCTCCTCTCCAATAGGAAGAGAATGAAACAAATTTGGATCAATTTGGAGAAAATTTGGGTGTAGGAGCAATTTGGGAAAAAAGCTCCTAAACTGGGGCTTGAAATGAAAAATGGAAGAAGGAAGAAGATGATGTGGGATTTTATAAAAATATGGGCTGCCATATGATGTTAAGATTAGGGTTTTGGTCAAGGGAAAAGGTCCACTACACCCCTCTCTTTAGTCATGACAAGTTAGGGATTAAACCTCTCTTCCTAATTAGGTGTTTCGTCAAGTTTTCTAACTAGATCTTCTAATCTAGTTAGAGACTAACTAAAGTTCATTTAGGCTAGTACTAATCATCTTATTGGGTGGTCATGACAAGTGGGTTTGGGTCTTCTAGGATAACTAACCACTATTCTAGTCAAAGGCTAACCATTAGTCATATTCAAAATATAACACATGCACCATGTTAACTATTTAAATAATTAACCAAAATATAAAGTTTAGTTTTCAAAAGTAATTAGCACTCAAGATATAATATGAAACCACACTAATAACAGTAATTAGGAAAAATTTAAAAATATTCCTGTTCCAGGAAAGTGGTGGTGACAAATCTACCCGCTTTAAAAAAATTTGTCCTCGAAATTTAAAATTGGTCGTACTTCTTCTAGGTCAAACCCCCAACAATCAAAGTCAAGAAAATTCTATCTAAAGTATGCAAAACATGGTCCTACTGGTCGTGATTTCACAGAGTCGAACAGGGTCACTACAATATCTAGCACATCACAAGAATATCCTGATAGGTACTAATGAAATCACACATCAAGGAGGGAAAGAAGATTAGGAAAGACAGACCTGCTAACACGTCACCCGCAGCGTCGGTCTCCTCGACCGTCAGTGTAAAATCCCTGCCCCTCTAGTGTTGGGCATGGTGCTGTACCATAGGTGACCTAGCTCCCTCTATCTAATCCATAATACTCAAGTAACATCCACACTAATATTTCACTTTATTATACTTGGGCACCATCTATATGGTATCTATTCTGCAATCTGATAATCATGCCCACCTATCCAGAACCATGCTACCATAATCCTCGTTACGCCAGTAAGTACGACGGTGATAATCCATAGAGTCCACAACTAAGGTACATACCTATAGAACCATGGTATTTAAAATTTTTACATTGCCGCATGCTTGGCTGCGAAAACTTTAAATTCTCACACCCGAGAAATATATCCAAAATCAGACTCTATATCTTCACCATGCCAACTAATATGGCTGTAGAAGACTCTAGATTCCATAACTGAGGAAACCTAGCCCATAAGTTTTACCTTGTTAGAAAATCAAGTCAACAATGAACACCAAGAATCAAATTCAACAATGAACAAAGAAAGTAGACAGAAACTGTTGGAATCGAATTTTGAGATAGTTTATAATGTGATTCTCAAGGATCATTCCAGGAATCTTCTCAAGTAGTCCTAACTGTGATTGAGTAACTCTCTATACAGCCTAATTCTATATCATAATAGCAGGTTCGTAGCAGCACTCTAAGTCGAACACCACTACGAAATCGCACTAGTTGCTAATCTGACCTGCATAGGCCACCACAAAAAGATGTCACGACTTGCACCTGGAGTAGGGGCACGAGAACGTGGGTACGTCCAGCCTACGCCGTAGTATCGGCGGTAGAACGCTGTATAGGTCATCTATTACGTACAACAACTAGACACAATATAAAAGTACCTGTCATCTCCGTACGGAGGTATTTAATGTACTTGTCAATATCTTAACTCCGAACGGAGGACAAGTATAAGATATGATAATACTCAATCACAGTCTAAAGTATGATAAGATAACACAGAAGTTTATAACTAAGACCAACAACAACAAAAAATAAAACTACTAAATAATAATATTTCAAACAATCTCAAAACAAAGTCAAATCTCAACTTATTACAATTCAGTTCTAAATATAAAATCTAAACCAAGTCTACTAGCTAGTCTCTCGATCACTCCCGAGAGTCGGGGCCCTAGGTAGCTATACTGTCTCCGGATCCTAAGCAAGTAGGACAAGTGGGCTCAGGGCAAACATCTGTAATATTTTGTCAACGTATCCAGTCAGGATTGGAACGAGCACAACTCATCTAGAAATCACATGTAAATGGCAAAGACTATAAAGCAGTTATAGATAGTTATATTGATGAATATAAAAGTTTTATATAGGTAATGATGTAGAGCAACAGTTAAAGTACAAGAGAAGATAATATAACGAATCAGAAGATCATGGCAATGAAGACTGTAAGTAAAAATCTTGCTGAACTAGAGTAACATGATATAAGTCCAGACAGTATAATGTAAGTCGAGTGTAATTCCAGTGTGAGTCTAATACAAGATGAGTCGAATGTGATTCCAATCAATGTTCTAATAAGGTAATTCGAATAAGGTGGTGCTAACAATGATCCATGATGGTTCTAATAATGATTCTAATCAACGATCCAAGTGTGTTTTAAAATACTAAGGTAGACATGAAAGCGGCTAAGGGGTAAATCTGGCACATCGCACATCTGGCCAAGTGTGGGATGGCTATTGTTCGAATATAGTTCACAGAGGGGTGGTTCGAATAATAGGAATGTTCACATGTCTACTCAAGTATTTTCCCGCCTAACAATACAAGTGAATCCATAATTCGACACATAAATCGAATACAAGTTCAACCAGCACATGAAGATGCTAATAGGTGGTTCGAACAGTTCGAATGGTGATTCGAATAATTAAGGCAAGACGAGTAAAGTATGTGTGTCGCATACATGAATTCAGTAATAACAATACACGTTTGTAACAAGAATCAAATCGAACTAACTAGAACTAAATTACAGTAATTGACAAGTAAATGAAAGAACTATCAGAGAATGTACTTGGCTGATACACTAAATGACTGATGTATACAGATGTCTGAACCAGAGTCACAAGGTCCTATTTAGAGCAATACAGGTTATAATGTATTCAATAGGTAATAATTAAAGTTTACAATACAATCTACATGATTGTAGGTCAATCTAGGTCAAAGTCAACTCCTGGTCAACTTTGGTCAACCCAAGTCAATATTGGTCAATATCTAGAATTTGGTCAACTGTCTAGTTAAAGGGGAGGTAGTGGATGTGTCTCCACACAACATATTGTATATCATGTATTTCTTTTCATAGTTGGTAGTGGATGTGTCTCCACACAACATATTGTACCAAGACAATTCATTATGTGATAACTTTTATTCCTTTACTTTGTGGATGAGATTAATTAGTTATGGTTTACTGCATTTTACAGCTTACGTATATTTATTATACGGCTGGAATGTCTATGTTCCTAGTCCTACGTATATTGGGACTGGGGCGTTACATGTTTTTGTGGTGGACCATGCAGGTCAAGATAAATTGTTTGGTTACATTACCGTACCAAGCAAGCCTGCGTATAGGATTAGAATTCTAGGATCTCATCCACACACTTGACCTCTTTCCTCGATCCCATATTCGAATTATCGTTCAACTCATCAATTGCATCTTGCTTGATTCCTCCTATCATTATTCTTATCTTTCCTTCGTGCTTGCTAGAGATTGACCCTACTAGTTAGATATCCCAAACACCCTTAGCTTAATTCTTTAAGTTGGGTAGAATACCCCACGACCTGACACACCCTTGACCATTAAGGGAATACCAATAGTATTATCTAGACCATAGAGACTAGAGGAATTTAACCCATTTGGTCAACCAAGCCTTGGTCAATATAACCGTAGAATGATGGTATAGGAATAAACAAGACTTAGATCCTTATGACTCTTAGACTATTCATATTTGTTTTTATTTCATCTACCATCGTGCATATGTTCTACTATCTAGACTAATGATGCTAATGTAGCCTAGTTTTTGCAAGCTCAATTCTTTATCAAGCTTGTTCATTACATATGTTATTGGATGCATCCACTAACGTATTGTCTACTCAGAACCGGTTCATGATGGTCTGATCATCCTAGTGCAGTTTGGTTCGCTTTTATCTATCATTCTACGTGGATGGGGACATAGCTAAACTTGCCCTCTAGAGTCCCATCCGTAACTGCCTTGGCAAATCCTTTTGAATTATTCAGTCGCCTTTGAACCACGTATTCGTATTCGATAATGCCTCCTTCGAACTATATATTGCTTTCGCTTTCACCTATTTCAGAAGGACGAAGGCGTTATACTAGAACTTCCTCTAGCCTTCCTATCGACTATGACCATTCTCACTCGATGTTGCTATACCTTTCCCCTAAACTACTCGTCCTTTTCTCGACCCTACTATGACCCTCTAATCGCTTAATTTAAAAGTAAACCTAATTCGCCTCTTAAGTCGTGCCCTCAACGCACTTTCAAAATATATCTTTTAGGCCGCTCATTTATTCTCTTGATACAATATTACTCCTTTTCATGTTATCATGACTAACTTTAAATGTTATCTTTTAAGCCACGGTTTGCTAATTGTATGTCGAACATCATCTCTTTGTCTCGCCAAATAATTGATTGTTCCCCACCGATACCCTCTTGTGTCTTCTCACCCCCTACTAATTCTTAATTTCGAGGACGGAATTCTTTTAAGTTGGGTAGGATGTAAAATCCCTAAATTTCTACTATATTTTTTTAATTATTAAATTTGGTACTGATTTAAATTTTTTATAATCGTACGTTGCGTAGTTGCATTGTATGTTGCGTAGTTGCATTGTACGTCGCGCACGGAATTTCATTTTCGTAATTGCTCGACGAGTGCGAATATGTGCGAGCGTACATATTTTTAGAAAAACGTTTTCTATTTCAAAATAAAAGATATAATAATTATTTTGCTATCATTTCTAAGTTTGTTATTTTTACTTCATTTCTAAAAGTTATTAATAATAAATAATATTTTTGTATACTAGAAAAGCATAATTATGTAAAAAAATATTTGTGCATATTTCGTAATTATCTAATAGTTATTTATAAATAAATAATGTATTTTCAAAATTATTATTATTAGTATTTTTGAAAAATATAATTTTGAAATTATTGTGGCAATTTAAATCTTTTATTAGATTTTATGGATTTGATTTTAAATAGTTTAAAAATTAAGGATAGAATTTATATTTAATTTGAGTTTGATTATCTAGATTTAAAATTAATAGATTTGGATTTGAATTTATTGAATTGATTTAAATTAATAGATTGAATTATCTAATTGGGCTTAAATATTCCTAATCCTTATCCAACTGTGAATTTCCACATCCTATAAATAGGCAGGTACTCCTCCAAATTTCTATCATTCATTATTCCTCCATAATATTTCATCCACAAAACCTGTGCATCGTGTCGGTGTCTAACCTTTTTTTCGTGTCAGCCCGTGTCGGCAGGTGTCTTTCCATTAATTAATTTTTTTATAAATACATCGGTCAATCGTGTCCGACACACCGGACACATCCCCTTCAACCTTTCCTAGCCCACCATCTCCTTCGACCACTCCCATCGTCCTCATCACCGCTATTGCTCCCCCGACTCCCTCTACGACCACCACGCCCGTCGCCAACATCGGAGCGCACCAGCGCTCGTCTCCCCTTGACAACCAATCCCGACCCAGAAATTCTCACCACCACCATCAAGCCGCAACCAACACCTCCCAGCCATCGCATCCACGGCTATCGCCGACCAGACCCCGACCATCACCTCAACAAAAATCAAAAGAGAGAAAAAAAAATAAAACCCTAACCCTAGACTAACCCGCTGGACCGTCGCCGCCGGCTTAAGCAGCCAGCGCCTCTGGTACACCCTCGTCGGAGCCGCCGGGCCATCAGCGTCCACCGTCGCTCCGCCCCACCGTCGGTAGATCTGTCGCCAGCTCCCTCCAGTCATTCTTTCCGTGCCACCCTCTCCTCTTTCGACCGTCCCGACCGACGACAGCCGCCGAAACCCTTTGGTAATTCCATTCCCCTCATCTCCGCTCATGTCCCCAGCCTTCTTGCCATCCCGCGTAGCACCAGACCCCACACGTATGCGGCTTCCTCTGTCATGCTCGGCTGCCTCCGCGCTGAGATGTCTCCGGTGAGACTCCCGCATTCATTCGCAGCGTCCAGCCCGACGAAACACCGCGACCAGCCCGGCGAAACACCGCCGCGCGTCCATCTCCCTCTTCCTTTTTTTTGCCGACGAGCCCGACCGCTCATCCCTCACTCTCTCCCTCACTCGATCTCTCTCTCTCTCTCTCTCTCTTCCCCTCTCTAAGTTTTTTTTTCGTTTCTTTACTTTTACAAATTTGTTTGGTTGGACTCCTCTCTGGAGAACCACCTTGCAGTTCGTATTTATTAGCTCATTTTATTTTTGTTAATTATTATTATTATTATTATTATTATTATTATTATTATTATTATTATTATTATTAATATTATCTTATTATGTTATTTCTGATTTCTCAGTATAAGTATTTTATAGTCATAATTATTTTTACTGATTAATATTATATGTACATATGTACACTAAGTATTATTATTATCATTATTATTAATATTATTCTATATATATTTTTATTATTGACTAAGAATTTTGGTTAATTTAGTTATTATTAGAAATTGCTTATATACAAATATTATATTTGGCTTGGCCTTTATTTTAAAATATAGTTTTAGAACCCTAGATAAATTTTTCGAGATTTTTAATATTTATTTAGAAATATTTTGAACCGCAAATCCAATGATGTTTTTGACTCAAATTAGGTTTGCCTTAAATAATTATTTTTTGTATTTATCTAAAACTATGTTTGAAAATATAGATTTAGCTAAAATATTATTTAACGAAACTGAGAGTTTAGCCCAGAATGACTTCGATTTCTCAATATATTATTCCTAAAAGTTTATTTTACTAATAAAATCTAGTTTCCAAATATTGTAGATATTTTCTAAAATCATATATATTATTTATCGAATTCCTTTAATTATCCTTCTGTCCGAGACCAATCCCATCCTTCCTATTCCCTCGCCAATTCAAGACTACCCTATGTCAACCCTAACTAATTTAACCCTTCCGGATCCAATGGAACTGTCTATGCCACCATCAGAAGTCACCTTGCATAGTTGTTACACCGAATTCGTAGTTCGTGCCACCTAGATCATTGTAGTACACCAGGTGTCCTATCAGGCAATACACCTTGCCATTTGCTGTTTATTTATTTAGCTCATATTTCTTGCATTGTTCATTATTTTTTTATGCAAAATAAATTGTGATACATGACATAACTTGTTAGCACTTACTGTTCAGTTATATTTTCTTCCATGTATTATTTTCTTACACATTAAACCTAGATTTAAGGGACCACCTTTGTGTGTTGCATTCATGGCCTTGACACGTTGTACCACGAAGTTATGTGTCGCATGTAGAACACGGACGTGTGTGATTGGCTGGCCACCAGTACGTACAAGCCGTGCGATAGGAATAACGGCTAATAGAGGTTGTATGCTTAGTTTGACTTAGCGGTTATAGTGGTTTTCTGTTGTGGATACAACATAGTAGGCATTGGGCGGGGAGGACAATTCCTTAGCATATGGGCTTCGATGCACTTTTCCTTGTGACCCGGAAGCTCCGTTGGAGATACGGGATTGATGACCCATGATTAATGACAGCCACTGACGTTCTGCGGAACGTTATGCTCTTATTGATAGGGCCTCTAGTGCCCCAAGGGGGGACTATGTCGATCCTATATAGCCAGGGCCCATGCGTAGGAAGGATTATTCTTAACTACATTTCGCTTGGATTGGTTAGGCACCTTATCCGTTAGGTATGAGTACTCTTGGTTTGGGTACTTGCATCTGACCGTAGCTTAGAACAATAACTTGTCGCGGATTAGTTCGTCACATCTTGTCCTTGTTTGGTTGTAGGTGTGGCTTACTACTTCGATGAGAAGGTATTGAACCTTGTTGGGGTCCGGATACCATATTGGATTCATAGTATGGAAAGATACGTCACCGTGAATTAGTTTACCATCTCCTATCCTTGTTTGGTTGGGGGGATGGTAAGCTAGATCAATAGGTGTGTATTGGACCATGTTATAATTCAATTGACTTATTTATTTGAGCAATATTTATTCAGTTTCTATGGCATGATATTATGTGTCTTGTTACGTCCCTCTGAGGACCTAGGTTATCTCGCCAGGTGTGTGCTCTTGTCTTTCGCAAGTGCTCTAGCTCTAGCCGTGACCATCTCCATTTCTTTGAGGATGATTGCACCTTGATCGTCTTCGCTTCGCTCGCAAAAATTATTCTTTTGTATATCATGTATTTCTTTTCATAGTTGGTAGTGGATGTGTCTCCACCCAACATATTGTACCAAGACAATTCATTATGTGATAACTTTTATTCCTTTACTTTATGGATGAGATTAGTTAGTTGTGGTTTACTGCATTTTATAGCTTACGTATATTTATTATACGGCTGGCATGTCTACGTTCCTAGTCCTACGTATATTAGGACTGGGGCGTTACAGGTGCTCTGGCTTCTGAGCATAGGGAAATGAACATGGGTCTGCTGCAGTGCAGTACATATATGTATATGCCTTTTTACTGTGATACTTTGGTTGTATCTGGTTCAGTACTGTAGATGGGTTCCGAGGTATAGGAAAGCTAATTTTTGTAAAATATTTGGTAGCAGGTCATCCCAGCCCTAGGTACCTGGGCACACTGGTTCCACACACAAACACATGGCTTCCCTACTGCAACTAGCAACTACTGGTGTATTAGGTGATTCTTCTCCCTTTCAAATTGTCTAATTTCTCATACCAGGCCCCTAGTACAGTAGTCATATAACAGGGCATGGGATTGCTTGACACATACTGCATTTATCTTCCTAAATGATTTGAGGTGATGTGGGGTAACCTGTGGTGCAGTATGTAACTGTGGATGTAGTATGCCTAAGAGTTGGTGACCTTCCAATCCCCTCATCAACTAAGTCTTTTCCCTGCAACTCTATACCTACTCATCTAATCTAGAGATTTACTAATACACTTCTGTGTAGTCAAGGACTGCCTTAGTTGTAGTCTTTGTTATCCACATGTATTATGAACAACACAGGTCCTATTTGCAGCCAGGTAATAGACTAATGGTTATTCCCCTATTCTATTGACTAGTGTTTCCTGATACAGACACTTAGCCCCACATTCCCCCAATTATCCATGCTAATCCAGTTGATTATCAACACTGTTGTCTTCTCAAAACTGGTTATACTGGTCTCTATGTGACCATAACTCTTGGGTTATCCCCACACTGACCACATGTCCTTTATTGGCATGTGAGCAGGCACTTTACAAGATAGGCCATATAGGTGATATCTAAGAGGAGGAACTACCCAGGTATTAAGGACTTGATGTGTACCTAATCCTTATAGGTCTCCTAGGCTTAGGAGTGCCCTGTCAAGCCTGACCTCATGTATACATCACCTGGACAATACTCCACCCATAGGCCATGCTAGGATCTGCGAGATACCAGGGGAACCCATGGTTCAGGATCCCCTATGTACAAAGAAAAGTTTGGTTACTTCCCAATGACCATATCAAGCGCCTACAATGTCGATTCCCTGTGTAGATAGATACTGCTATGTCAGGTAAGTAGGTACCTGTCCTGCAGACCATATCCTGCTTTTCCTGGTGTAGAGTATAGGGGTGGACTTGCTGTAAGGAACCCAGTAGTTTATCAGGTTGAGTGTTTACTTGTTGGTTCACAAATCCCTCAATCCAATCCACTACTCCAGTATTCTACTCAATGCCATATCCATGTCAGATATTATATTTCCTAATGTCTTCCCCTAGCTTGTTTGTTGGTATGTCCTTACTCCTTTTGATCCTATGGACATACCTGCAGTATATGTACCCTGTACTGCATTCCTAGACTCTACAGGTTCTTAATGAGACATAGATGGCATCATAGGTGCCTCCTACAACTATGAGGCTCTCCATGTCTATGACATTTATAGTCCTAGGAATACTCAAGTAACTTAGGGTCTTAGCCTCCCTTGCTAACCCCAGAAATACTCCCACATAGGCCCCATGTATTTCGGTTATTAAGATGTGTCTTCCTAATAATCTGTGATCTTAGGCCTACTGGTGCACTTAGATTGGATATATAACTTCATGTGGCTGCTATGGGTCTACTCCTCTTGCCTGTGTCAGTATTGCATTTCCTGTGTATCTATTGCGGAAAAACATCGAACACCTACCCATCTACCTCAGGTGTAAATACAAGATCGACAACATATGGTAGAGAAGGTGGAAAGTGTTACATGTTCTCAGCACCAATTTCCAACTCCAAGACTCTGCTCGAACCTTTGTGACCGGAACAATGTGGGGTTTGCTAGGGTTTGTAGAGGGATAAACGCATGTAGAATCATCCATGTATATATATAGGTGGTATGGATGTGATCGAAGGAAGCATAGAGGGATTCAAATTATTTGAATTTGATCCTGTGCTTATCTATTGATTTTTAAGAACAAACACTATGTGCTCGACTAATATCAGTAGTATAGGCCATATCCTGAATTTAAATTCGAAAAGAATAACATTCAGGTTCCTGTTTTATTTTCTCTTACAAAGAAGCCCTTTTCTCAATACATATATATACATATATATGTGTATAGTAAACATGTGTCTAAGTTTAAAATGGGTAATTAAATAAATAATAATTAATAAATAATAAAAATTTAGATGGGGCTTACAAGTCTACCCCCTTAGATTAATTTCGACCTCGAGATTTAAGTAAAGTATAAGGTTAGAATCGTACCTCGGGGCTCAAAATGGTAGGGGTAACGCTCGCGCATCTCATCTTCTCTCTCCCATGTGGACTCGCCCTGGGAATGGTGTCTCCACGCGACACGAACCAAGGAGATCGTTTGATTCCTCAGAAGTTTCTCTTTGCGGTCCAAAATCTCTACGGGCTGCCCCTGGTAACCGAGACTTGGTCCTACCTCGATCGCCGAATGGTCCAACACATGGCTGGGGTCCGCCATGTATCAGCTCAGCTGAGACATATGGAACACGTTGTGCACTCCCTCCAGTATAGGTAGTAAAGCCAATCGGTACGCTACCGCTCTGACCTTCTCGAGAATGCCGAAAGGCCCAATGAAACGTGGGCCGAGTTTACCGCCTTTACCGAAACGAATAGTGCCATGTGTCAGAGATATTTTCAAAAACACAAAATTGCCAAGAAGATTCTATACCTCGAACTCTAACGGCCTACGATGACTATCTGCCCAGTGCTTCTGCCTGTCCTGAGCCATGCGAAGCCGCTCTCTAATTATCTTGACCTTCTCCGCGACATCTACTACCATCTCCGGTCCTAACAGAGCACGCTCTCCCATATCGTCCTAAGATAGCGGGGTACGGTATCTCCTCCCATACAGCGCTTCAAACGGAAACATCTCGATGCTAGCTTGGTAGCTGTTGTTGTAAGAGAACTCTACTAGATGAAGGTGGTCCTCCCATAAGCCGCGAAAATCTAGCACACACATCCGCTGTATATCCTCGAGCGTCTGAGTGATCCGCTATGACTGTCCATTCGTCTGCGGATGATAAGCAGTACTGAACTTGAGCGTTGTTCCCAAGCTAGCCTATAGGCTTATCCAAAAATGAGATGTGAACCTGCTATCACGGTCTGACACGATACTCACCGGGACCCCGTGCAGTCTGACTATCTGCTTCACATAAAGCTCTGCCAGCTTCTCCGTAGATAACCCCACTTTAAATGGTATAAAGTGGGCCGACTTGGTCAACCTATTGACGATGACCCAAATTGTATCCTTCCCGCACGATGATCGTGGAAGGCAGGAAACAAAATCCATAGTGATGTGTTCCCACGTCCACTCGGGTATCGGTAGCGGCTGCAACAATCCTTCTGGTCTCTGCCTCTGGGCTTTGACCTGCTGATACACGAGACACCTAGAAACGAAATGGGCCACTTCTCATTTCATACCATACCACCACACGTTGTTTCGTAGATCCTTGTACATCTTGTTGGCCCCTGGATGTAGAGAATACTGGAAACGGTGTCTGCCCTGCATAACTTCCTCTTTAAGCTCTCTACTAGGTACACAAAGTATCGTCCCGTGCCGCAATGAACCATCCTCTGCAATAATGAAGTCGTCTAGCAAGCCGGCCCGTGCTTGGGCTATGATGACCTTCAGCTGATCATCTTGGTGTTGTGCCTCCTGAATCCTATCCATCAATCCTGACTGAATCTGCAGGCCCATCATCGGCATCTCGGCTCCTGGAATGACTATCTCATTGCCCAAACTCTCCAAGTCCGCTAATAAGTGACGATCTCGAGTCAAGCATATTGCTACGGGATACCTGTTCAAAGCATCCGCAACAACATTGTCTTTCCCCAGATGATAATATAGGGAAATATCATAATCACTCATCAGCTTAAGACATCTGTGCTGCCACATGTCCAACTCCTTTTGCGTGAAGATGTACTTCAAGCTTTTATGGTCAGTGAAGATTTCTACTCGATCTCCGTACAAATAATGTCTCCACAGCTTCAAGACGAAGATCACGGCTGCCAATTCTAGTTCGTGTGTGGGGTAGTTCTTCTCATGCGGTCTCAACTGTCGAGACGCATAGGCTATCACTCTCTTGTTTTGCTCTAGGACACAACCCAGTCCCTTGCCCGAGGCATCACTATAGATGGTGAAACCTTCTGATCCCAAGGGCAAAGCCAAAATAGGAGCTGTCGTCAGTCTCTTCTTCAACTCATCGAACGCAACCTGGCAGTCCTCTATCCACACGAACTCTACGTCCTTCCGAGTGAGCCTAGTAAGCGACTCTGCAATCCGGACGAAATCTTGCACGAATTTTCGGTAATACCCTGCTAATCCCAAGAAGCTTCGTATCTCTGCCACAGTAGTCGGAGTAGCCCAAGCTTCCACAGCCGTAACCTTCTTCGGATCGACAGACATACCGTCGCCTGTCACTACATGCCCAATGAACTCCACCTTGTCCAAGAAAAACTCACATTTCGAGAGTTTTCCATAGAGTTTCTCCTTTCTGAGGGTCTCAAGCACGATCCTCAAATGTTCCTCGTGTTCTTTCGGTGTTTTTGAGTAAATGAGTATGTCATCTTTAAACACCACTACAAACTTGTCAAGGTACGGATGGAATACCTTGTTCATCAAGTTCATGAAGACTGCCGGGGCATTAGTCAACCCGAACGGCATCACCCTAAACTCGTATTTCCCATACTTGGTCCGGAAAGCAGTCTTTGGTATATCTTTCCTTCTCACCTTCAGCTGATGGTAGCCTGACCTCAAATCTATCTTCGAGAATACCCGTGCACCACTTAATTGATCGAAGAGATCGTCAATCCTCGGCAACGGGTACTTATTCTTGATAGTATGATTATTCAAGGTTCGGTAGTTGATGCACATACGCACCGTACCACCATTCTTCGGCACAAAAAGGACAGGGGATCCCCATGGTGACGAACTCTCTCTGATTAACCCCTTCTCTAGCAACTCATCGATCTGCTTCTTTAATTTTTCAGCTTCCTTATTGTTGATCCTGTACATTGGTTGAGCCGTCGGTTCTGCTCCTGGCACTAGATCAATAGCAAATTCGATGTCTCTGTCTGGAGGCAATCCTGGTAAGTCCTCAAGAAAAACGTCCATGAACTCCGCGATGAAGGGATGTGGGATCTCCTGGCCCTCGATCATCGCTACGCAAATAGCTCCGCGCTGTTGCTCCACTGCTTCCTCTAGCGAACTCGAATGTTGGTACCCCCGAAGGACTGAATACAACACATCCTCGATGGCAATCTATACGGGCAAAATTCTTACTCAACCAATCCATACCGAGAACGATGTCGAAACTCGGTAGTGGCATTACGAGTAAGTTGGCGCGCAACTCTCTACCTCCTAGGATGATGCGATGCCTCATGCAAATATCCTTGACTAGGATAGCACCTCCGCCCATCATAATTTTGCAAACACCACCCAATGGTTCCGATACTATGCTATGCTTAAATACAAAAGCTACAGAAATAAAACTGTAGGATGCACTAGAATCAAACAGAGCTATAGCTGAAAAGGAATCTAGTAATATAGAACCTGCTATCACAGTCTGGGGAAGGCTCTGGCTCCTCGACGGCCATGGCAAAAGCTCGGCCCTACTGGGGTGCTCCTCTTTGCTGGTGCTGAGCGAACCGCTGCTGCTGAGTGGGTAGCGGGGGACCTCGTGGCTGTGGCACTACTGGTCCTCTTGGTGCCGGTGCCGTCTCGTGTCCTGTCCGATTAGGGACCAGTAAGCAGCCTTTCAGTTGATGCAATAGAGATCCACAATACAAGCATGCTCCGAGTCTCTTTCTGCAGTCGTCCTAAATGTGTCCGCTCCTCCCGCAGTGAGTGCAGTACGAAACCTGCTGTAGCTATCTCTGTAGCTGCTGAGTGTGGGCTCGGGCTGGAACCCAGTTCTGCTGATATGCTGGGGTTTTACCAGCAGGCTGGAACTGCTGCTGATGTTGATGCTGAAAGACCTTCGGCTGGAATTGGGGACGTTTTGCCGGGGCTGTTTGATTGTTGTTTCCTCCGAAAGAATCTCGACTCCTTTTTGGTCTGTAATTCAACTCTTCCTCTACTACTTGGGCGACCTCCAGAATCTTCTCATAGGTAGTAGCTCGGCTGGTGGCGATGGCTAAGCGAATCTCGTGAGATAGTCCCTTCCTGAACCGTCGTGCCTTGTCTTCAGGGGTGCTGACCAAGTTCTCCGTAAATTGAATGAGGCGAGAAAACTCTGATGTGTACTCATCGACGGTGTGGTTGCCTTGCTCCAGATGCTCGAACTGGCTCACTAACGCCTCTCGTGCCACATATGGGTAGAACTTCTTCTTGAATAGTCACTTGAACTCCTCCCAAGTTACGTCTGGAGCAGAAAATTGGGGCTCGCCTTGGTACCATGTTCGTACGATGTCAAAAAGTTATCCACTAGCTGACTCCACCTTTAGATCTTCTGAGACGCAGGCCATCTTCAGGTATCGTTCCACGTTCTCCAGCCATTCATCAGCGTTGATAATTTCCTTTGTCCTATGGAACTCTCTGGGCCTAAGGTCCATGAGGTTCTTGGACGTCCCAGGGCACTGTTGGGGAGCCTTCCTCTGCTGGAGAGCCTCTCACAAGGTATCGTAAAAAATGTTGGCCTGCTACTGGAAAATTCCTAGGAGGGTAATATTGTCCAGTGCTGGTGGCGGGGGCAGTACAGGTGTCGGGTACATCACTGGCGCTAGATGTATGGTAGGTGCTGGGTACACAAAGGGTGCCTGCTGCATCATAGGTGCGAGGTACATGGCTGGTGCTGGATGCATCGTAGGCGGTGGATAGACTAATGGTGCCAGTGGAGGAATGGGTGCTGGTGCTGGAGTCTGCGGAGCAAACTGTGGTGGAGGTGGAATGTCATCCCTGCGGAACCTCGAGTACTGCGGCTGAGCCGGACCGCCTTGGTAAGTAAGCTGACCTCCCTGAGTCGAAGGGGTCTCGTAGGTAAAAAAAAATCTGCCAACAGCCGGTGGAGTGTTCAGTGCAGCGTCGTTCCTGTCTTGCGAATCCATTGGCTGAAAACAAAGGGAAATCATTAGACAAATAGAATGATTCAAACAGGATGCATAAGAGTATTTGAAGTTGAGTATAGAAGTCAATGACGAAATTTCAACTCGCGGAGTCGGTCCTTAGGTCCCTATTCGTAGTCCTAATCGCAGGCCCGCAGTAGTACGACTAACTTAGGTACTACCACAGTTTCACTGTCATTATGAAAATTCGACCTGTATGGGCCACCATTAAAACATGTCACGATCCGTACCCAATATTTGGGTATGAACCGTATACACGACCAGCCTACGCCACACAGTCGACGGTAGAACGCTGTAACAATATGATGAACATCCATGTAGTACAATTCTCACATGGGACAATCCACAATTCAACGTCTATAAGATGAAATAAATAAACCATCTCTAATAAAAATGTATAATGACTAAAGTCAAATGAAATCTCAAACTACATGTCTCAAAATCAACTCAATATCCAGTACAAAGTCTCAGCTCTAACTAAAAGGAAACTAAGCAAATGCAGCGGGATCAGACGCTGCGTACTCCTCCTGATAAGCAAAATTCGTCTCTACTATATCCCCCATGTATGGGCCATACTGGTTAGGGCACTCGACTTCCTCGCAATCACCTAAAAATTTGTTTGGTTATCCAGTCAGGATGAAACGAGTACAATTCACTGAATGTAGTTCCAATATATAAAAATGACTATAAAACAGAGGTTAGACATCAATTATATGTTTTTGAAAATAAATAGGAAAAATGTGAGAAAAGACTGAAAAACCAATAACAATAAATAAGCAAAATACCTTCCCAACTGCTAGAAGTAACTTTGATATATAATCAGTCTGGGACACTACACCGCGAGGTCTATGAGTCTACTTGAATGAAAATAAACAATATCTACGAGGTCTACTTGCAGAAATTAAACAATGTCTACGAGGTCTACTTGCAGAAAATAAATAATGTCTACGAGGTCTACTTGCAGAAAATAAACAATGTCTACGAGGTCTACTTACTTGAAAATAAACAATGTCTACGGTCGGATCACACATCCTTGGTACTTCTTATTCCCGACTCAACAATTTCTAATAGAATATAAAATCACATAACCAATGGCCAATCAATGAAATATAGTGAAAATCAATATTGAAAACAGACAATAAACTGTACTCGCCTGGTGTCCTGTGCTGATGATACGGGTCTGGTGTCAAGCTCGAATCCAGATGACCTATTATTCATGTATTACAAGTCAACATATGATTTATAATTAAACAACTTAACTATCTTTATTAGAAGTTCTAGGTCAACTTATAACACTCTTCTATTTTGGTTCTTTACCTATCCATTAGTTCATCCTTAACACTCCTGAATCTCTTATTGGAGGGTGATGTTAAGTCATTTATTACCTATTTAATAGGTTCACTTACAGTTATACAATCCTACTTGAGGCTACCCTTTAAGAGCACATGTCTATAATTAAGAACTTAATCTCAAGGTTGGTTCATAACTCTTCAATACCTCCCATTCTTATTTGGCTCTCTACTAGTTGTTGTCCTGGAGACTCCCTAGGTTGCTATTGCCCACTGGTACCCAGGTGCTCTGGCTTCTGAGCAGAGGGAAATGAACATGGGTCTGCTACTGTGCAGTATATATATGTATATGCCTTTTCACTGTGATACTTTGGTTGTGTCTGGTTCAGTACTATAGATGGGTTCCAAGGTATAGGAAAGCTAATTTATGTAAAATATTTGGTAGCAGGTCACCCCAGCCCTAGGAACCTGGTCACACTGGTTCCACGCACAAACACATGGCTTCCCTACTGCAACTAGCTAATACTGGTGTATCAGGTGAATCTTCTCCCTTTCAAATTGTCTAATTTTTCATACCAGGCCCCTAGTACAGTAGTCATATAACAAGGCATGGGATTGCTTGATACATACTGCATTTATCTTCCTAAATGATTTGAGGTGATGTGGGGTAACCTGTGGTGCAGTATGTATACTGTGGATGTAGTATGCTTGAGAGTTGGTGACCTTCCAATCCCGTCATCAACTAAGTCTTTTCCCTGCAACTCTATACCTACTCATCTAATCTAGCGATTTAGTAATACACTTATATGTGGTCAAGGACTGCCTTAGTTGTAGTCTAGGTTATCACAGGTTACTATGAACAACCCAGGTCCTATTTGCAGCTAGGTAATAGACTAATGGTTAGTCCCCTGTTCTATTGACTAGTGTTTCCTGATACAGACACTTAGCCCCACATCCCCCCCATATATCCATGCTAACCCAGTTGATTATCAACACTATTGTCTTCTCAAAACTGGTTACACAGGTCTCTATGTGACCATAACTCTTGGGTTATCCCTACACTGACCACCTGTCTTTATTGGCATGTGAGCAGGCACTTTACAAGGTAGGCCATATAGGTGATATCTAAGAGCAGGAACTACCCAGGTATTAAGGACTTGATGTGTACCTAATCCTTATAGGTCTCCTAGGCTTGGGAGTGCCCTGTCAAGCCTGCCCTCATGTATACATCACCTGGACACTACTCCACCCATATGCCATGCTAGGATCTGCGCGATAGCAGGGGAACCCATGGTTCAGGATCCCCTGTGTACAAAGGAAAGTTTGGTTACTTCCCAATGACTGTATCAGGCGCCTACAATATCGATTCATGTATAGATAGATACAGCTATGTCAGGTAAGTAGGTACCTGTCCTGCAGACCATATCCTGCTTTTCCTGGTGTAGAGTATAGGGGTGGACTTTCTGTGAGGAACCCAGTAGTTTATCAGGTTGAGTGTTTACCTGTTGGTTCATAAATCCCTCAATCCAATCCAGTATTCCAGTGTTCTACTCAATGCCATATCCATGTCAGATGTTATATTTCCTAATGTCTTCCCTTAACTTGTTTGTTGGTATACCCTTACTCCTTTTGATCCTATGGACATGCCTGCAGTATATGTACCCTATACTGCATTCCCAGACTCTACAGGTTCTTAATGAGACATAGATGGCATCATAGGTGCCTCCTACAACTATGAGGCTCTCCATGTCTATGACATTTATAGTCCTAGGAATACTCAAGTAACTTAGGGTCTTAGCCTCCCTTGCTAACCCAAGAAATACTCCCACATAGGCCCCATGTATTTCGGTTATTAAGATGTGTCTTCCTAATAATCTGTGATCTTAGGCCTACTGGTGCACTTAGATTGGATATATAACTTCATGTTGCTGCTATGGGTCTACCCCTCTTGCCTGTGTCAGTATTGCATTTCCTGTGTATCTATTGAGGAAAAGCATCGAACAACTACTCATCTACCTAAGGTGTAAATACAAGATCGACAACATATGGTAGAGAAGGTGGAAAGTGTTGCACGTTCTCGGCACCAATTCCCAACTCCAAGACTCTGCTGGAACCTTTGTGACCAAAACAATGTGGGGTTTGCTAGGGTTTGTAGAGGGATAAACGTATGTAGAATCATCCATGTATATATATAGGTGGTTTGGAATTGATCGAAGGAAGCATAGAGGGATTCAAATTATTTGAATTTGATCCTGTGCTTATCTATTGATTTTTAAGAACAAACACTATGTGTTCGACTAATATCAGTAGTATAGGCCATATCCTGAATTTAAATTCAAAAAGAATAACATTCAGGTCCCTATTTTATTTTCTCTTGCAAAGAAGCCCTTTTCTCAATACATATATATACATATATATGAGTATAGTAAACATGTATCTAAGTTTAAAATGGGTAATTAAACAAATAATAATTAATAAATAATAAAAATTTAGATGGGGCTTACAGTACTAAAAAGACAAAACATAAGATATGGAGGGAGGTTCCTTTATTGTCATGTCTACGAAAGTCTAGTACAGACACATCAGGACAATACATAAGGGACTAATTCTGTTATTCTACAGAAGATCTACAAGGGATGCAGTCTTCGTTGAAGCGCAGCCTTCCTTCTTCTCGATACACACGCTGGAAGATTGATCTTCATCGAAGCATGTTCTGATTTTCTTGTGGGCGCAGCCTCTCAGAAGCATATCAGTAACTCAACACTTTGAAGAAGTCAGAAGCCTTCAAGCCAGAGGCGCAGCCACCTGCCTGTGCTAACCTCCGAAACAAGATGGTGGTAGGCTCCCTCCCCTTCTTTCATTTCAAAAGCTAGTGTCTTCACTCCAGACGCACAGCTACCTACCTGCGCCAATCTCAAACGTGCAAGGGTGTCATACCCTTCCCTTAGTAGCCAACGCCTTCACTGTTCAGAGGCGCAACTACTTACCTGCGTCCACATGAGGCACAGAATGGTGATATGCTTACATCACCTCCATTCCTACGGCGCAGTCGGTTGATCCGGATCAGAAGCTTAAGTCACTTCTCCACAAGAGACTTGGAAACTTCCATCGCAAGCAATACAAGTCAACCTGTCGCTCCAAAAGCACAGTAACCATGCCAACCTGAAGCACAAGCCTACTTATTGCCTACAGTACAGTGACTCCTGTAGCCCGAAATATAGCTTCATAAGTTGCTCTATATGCACAGAAGTCTCATCGTCATTCGAAGCCAAGTCCACTCGTCGCCTGAAAGCACAGGGGTTTCGTCGTCTCGAGAAGCACGGTCTACTCGTCGCCCCAGAAGTACAGCAGCACTTAGTCCTCACCAGAGACACAGGAAGCATGGGTTAACCCCAATTGGTTTGTTTAAACCACCTCTTGCAGGAAAGATTGGTATTAAATCATGATTCATATCATATCTGATTGATTTAAATCTTAGACGAGAATCAGTTAGACTCCAAATCTAGGATAAAATCCCAAAATTTACTCGGCTGTATCCGAGCAAGCAAATTGACACATGCCACGTGTCACCATCTTCGGTTATGTTTATAAGCACCAGAGATCTCATTTGAGGGGAATCCCGATGTCCGTCACGTGTCAGCGCCGCAGAAGCCTGTACCGTGCAATGATGGCAGATTCTTTCATATCTCAGGAACCCTAATGCACATCGCATATGTGCTAGATTCTCTATATATGGAAGAAGTTCTCTATAAATGGAAGGAGTTCTCCTTCCACCAAAAAAAGGCAATAAAAAGAGAGAGGAAACATTGACAATCGACAATCTTCAAAGGAGCAGTGATCTCTATCCACGAAGAGTCGACCACCCTCATCCGCCTATCAACAAAAGAACCAACCAACCAACCATCTTTAAGGGATCTTCTCATCCTGACAGCCTCTTGATCGGTGACTCCAGAGTCCCATCAAAGGCGCCAGAGAGCCATAGCAAGGTTGATTCATCGTCAGATCATCGACGGAGTAAAGGAGCCACTGCAGTGCTCGATCTCCACCGTCATACTTTCCCAGAAATCTCTTCTCCATGTACTTAGAATATCCTATTTAGGACTTCCTTCTTTGTACACAAATACCTTATACGTTCAATAAAGTAAAAAGTTCGTTCAACCTTTTGTTATGTCGAACAAAATAGCGACTCAGCTAGGGACTACTTTCTCCTCCAACGAGAAGGCGGTGACGCAATCTGAGGATAACTTCCTGGGAGCTTCTCAAGACATGTTGGTCGTACGCTTCTACCAGCAGGCTTTTGAAGATCTCCTCTCTGATGAAAAAGTCGAAGACTTCGAAAAAGTTCGTACAACCGAAGAAGACTCGACGTGTTTGGAGGCCTAAGGCGGCTGCAGCCAGCAGCACGAAGGCGGGAACTACGTCTTAGGACCCCCTCAACGTTAAGGCAACAGAGAAGATCCAGGCTGCTACAGTCTTATTCCCTAGCCCGATTCCCATCTCAGAAAAGCACGACAAGGAAGATGGTTGTTCCATAGTTAATCTGACGAAGGAACGATGCCCGAGGAAGCGCACACTGGTCCAACCCCTCACGACGAGAGTATTACCGGTAAGGAGATCTTTCTTCAACAGAATCGCTTTCCCTTCAGGTAAACCTTCGGCGGACTCTGAATACTACTCGCCTGCTAGGGTAGTAGGAAGAGATCCCAGGTGGCTCGCGCTTCGTACAACAAGCGTGCGACACCAGCAGCAGACCATAGGTCCATGTTGACAGTAACACCCGCAACCGACAAAAAGCTATACAAGACTGGCTCTCACACTCTGATGCCTCAACCAGTCGAATCGCCCTTCCACTGGGGTACTCTTTTGCGTAAGCCAAGCCAGGGGTACATCCCACGAAAAGGAAGCCACGCGAGCAGCGTTCCCGCAGGAGCGACAGAAGGCTTCCTCGCCAGACCCGCTCTGACCGTGCTTACATACAGCTTCCCTGCATGTACAATGGGAGTGCTACAATAGAAGATCCAACCCTTTTCCAAGCGGAAGAAGAATATGTGGCGCAATACATGCCTAAATCAAGGCACACTTGTACCCAGATTACCATCAACTGCCGTTGTCAGCAGACGGTTGTGCCATCACCAAGCAGGCGTTCCATCTTCCAGAGACTCTACTCCACGTCGACCCCATGCCAGAGGCTTAACAGGGGGTCGGTGAGCCAGAGAGAAGACGAGCCCCACATCAGTTGCTAAACCGAAGAGGAGGTTAGGGAACGGTAAAGCTAAGGTACCCGATGTGGGTGTATTCCAAGGCACTCGTTCCAAATCTGCATTGGGTGCCTTATCAAAAACTAGGGTAGCCAGCCTCCTACCATGCACGACAACCCTATGCTCCAATCTGCAGGGGGGCAATATGACACGAATGTCTCTGTTGGCGCAGCCAGTCACCAGACCGGGGGTAGCAACCATACTGAGTCCAAAAAAGATCATAATCTTACGGTATATCCTCATGACAGCGAGACTCAGGCGTCTTAGCCAGAAAGTAAAGGATCTACGGCTCCTTCGAGTCACCCTCACACTCAGTCTGTGTTCACTGCCGATGACAATGAGGAAGACAACAATGAAGCTCTCAGACATATTGAAGTCCTCGAGACGAAGTTAGATACGCTGACGGACACCATGAAGACCCCGTCCTCGGTCATAATCGACCTCAAGAGTAGCATGGCCCCCACTACCTCTACACCTGTACGTGATCTACCAACCAATGACGAATCCAGCAGGTTGCCTACTACCAATCAGGCAGGACCATCCTCGTCTACTCCATCGGCTATAGGCTCCACAATGCCGGCCGAGATACAGCAAGCAATCAAGGAGCTGTATACTCGTCATAATGCCAAGGAGAAGCAAGCAACGCTCGGAAAGATGGGGATCCGGCAGCCACACCCTGTCGAGTGGGATAACGTCGTCTATCCTCCCAAATACAATCCGCAGACGCTTATACCGTATGAAGGGAAAGGGTCTCCCGACAATACTTGAGGTACTTTACCTTAGTAACGGGGCACCTACCAAAGGATGATGCCCTCCTGTCCAACATATTCATAGGAGCCCTGCTGGGGGTAGCCTATGAGTGGTTCTGCAGTCTTCCGAACGACTGCATCTAGTCATTTGAAGACCTGAAGACTCGGTTCGTGGACCGATTCAACGAAGGAGGCATGGATATGACCATGTCGACCCTCATAGAAATTGTCCAGAGGGAGAAAGAGCGTATCCGCACATACATCAAGCGCTTTCGCCAGGCAGCCCTCATATTACCACCCGGTATGTCCGAGCCCATGCTTATGGACTCCTGCCGCAAAAATATGTTGTCCGCAATAAAATTGTGGCATAGTGCTCCCTGCACGGAGTGGACGCCTTTTATTACAGATACGGATGCCGCACAAAGGAAAGCCTGAGATGCGCAGCTCCTGGGGCTACACTTTCTTATGCCCAAAGACAAGGGGAGATGCTCGTCCAGCAACAACCCTAAAGACGAAAAAGGCAAGCAAGCCATGACCGTCAACATCTCCACAGGTTCAACAGCTGTGAACCCCAAATCTGTAGAAGCACAGAGGCCGAGGGAGACTTACTCCTTCAATGACGAGGATACGTGTAATATTCCTATTTTGGAAGTACATATTTGACCGTATTATTGTATTTGGAGGATTTTAATTTTTGGGGTATTTTCAAAATTTTTATTATTTTCTTGGAGGTAATTTTATCCTCATTATTATTATTATTATTAATTTCTTGTTCCTAATCTACCCTCCAAAATATCTACTCCCCCTCTCTCTCTTGTCATTTCACTCCCTCACATCATCCCTCTCTCCTCCCTCACCTTTCCCACTCTCACCTACTCCCCTCACTTTCTCCTTACAGGAGAACACCCCCCCTCATTTTTCCTAACCTCTCTCTTCACTCTTTCTCTCTCCCGCTCAACTCTCTCTCACCCGATCCTCTCTGGAACACTCCCCCCCTCTCCCGAGCTCTCCCTCTCTAACTCATCTCTCTCGCTCACTCCCTCTCGACCTCCCTCTCTCCTTCCCGTCCTTCTCCGTCGGCGCCACCGCCAAGCCCACTGCTAGCACCAGCGCCGCCACCGTCATCGTCATCTTCAGCCATCACCACCACCATCACTTCTGCGGCCACCATCTCCGCCGCCATCACCCCCATGGCCGGCCACCACCACCACTGCCCTCCCACTTTAGCCGTGGCCGCCTCCGCCCTTGGCCGCGGCCACCGACCTCCAGCCCGGCCTCCTCTGCGACCACCGCCGCCATCGTAGTCGTCTCCGACTCCTCCGCCCCTTCCTCTTCCTTGCCTCCTGCTGCTGCTGTCGTCTGCCTCCCTCCGCCGTCGCGACTCCCCTCCGCCGGCGAGAGATCCCGATTGCTTCCCTCTCTCCCTGTCTTCTCCCGCCGTCGGCAGCCAGCCCCGTCTGGCCGAGCACCCCGGTGAGCCCCTCCGCCTGCCTCTCTATTCCTCGATCCGCGTGCCTCGGGACACGTGTTGTCTCGAGCAGCATGCTGCTTTGTGCAGTGTGCTGCCTCGAGCAGTGTGCCCTCGTGCAGCGTGTACTTCTTCGGTTTGAGCTCTGTCTTGGGGTGCGAACCCCTCGGGATGCGTGCTGCCCCGTGCAGCGTGTCGTCTCGGGCAGCGCACCCTCGGTTGGTGCGCTTCCTCGTTCCCCGTGTTTTCGGGTCGTGTGCACCTTGATGTATGTGTCGCTTCGTTTTGTGTGTACCTCGGTCTACGTGCTGCCTAGGGCAGCTGGACGCCTCGAGCCCCACGCTGCCTCGGGCACCGTGCAACCTCGGTTTGCGCACCACCTCGTTTTCCGTGCCTCGGCCTGTGCCTATCTTGATTCTCGTGTCGCATCGATCCGCGTACACGCATCGACTTGTGTGTCGCATCGGTTTGCGTGCCACTTTGGACTTTATGCCATCCTGGTTTGCGTGCACGTACTGATTTACGTGCACGTCTTGGTTTGCGTATCGATATACGTGAACATCCCGTTCCTGTTCGTCTCGATATTCGTGCCATCTTGATTCTCGTGCACGTCTCGGTTGCCTGCGCATCTCGATCTACGTACGTATTTCGATTTACGTGCACGTTGTCTCCTGTTCATCTCGATCTTCGAGTCATCTCGATTCTCGTACATGTCTCGATATTCGTGTATGTCTCGATTTGCGTGCCCGTATCGGTTTACGTGCCTCGGTTTCCGTGCCAGATCCCTGCGCTGCTTGTGGGACCCGTACGGTATAGCCTCGTGCCATTCTTCGTGATTTTGTCATTATTTTATTATTTAATTCTAATAATTGTTTATTGTGTGTTCTGAGGATCTCGATTGGCATGCTAGCTTGGATCGTGACTTCCGAAGACTTGCTTACCTAGCCGAGCCCTCTAGGCAAGTATCCCTTGCTCATCGACGGCTCTTGCCCTCTCTCCTGGATTTTATTGCATTTAATTAATTTGTACTTGTAAACTGTATAACCATGATTAGTGTAGCTAGTAGAACTGCCATGATGATAACTTAGGATAGCTTGGTCCGATACCGGGATAGACCGTATCGGACAACTCGGATGGGTCATCCACACCTCCGAGGACACGAGCATGACTCACTTGTACGGATTGTCCCCGTATGCCCCGTGTCCGACTCGCGGTCGGGTAACGGCTTGGCTAACTGTTTCGGTGACTGTGTTTGTGGCTTGGACATGACTATGAGTCTTGGTGCGCCCTGCGTGGCGATTCTTGTTGCATGTGTTGGCTTGGCGCCCAGTACGCATCGTAGTGCTGCTGGAGGCCGAGACTTAGTGTTCTCGGCTGTGGTTAGATTTCCAGTACGCATGGTAGCGCTGCTGGAAGCTGAGACTTAGTGTTCTCAGCATGCGATTCTGCGGCGGGTTGCGCCGAGTGGATTTTAGCCCCAATTCGTAGGGTGCTCCCGTCCAGAATACAAAGGAGATTCTGCCGAATTTTTCCAGAATTCCCGATCGGGAATTCGGTTCGAAGGATTTGGCAGAACCATTCCTTTGGTTTGCTGGACTGGGCTCGTACATGTTCATCTTGGTATAGTATACCTGATCCCATTGCCTGCCAGGTAGACTCCCGACTAGATTAGTCGCCTAGCGTCTTGACATATCTTGTCCGTCGGATAGCGTAAGGAGAGCGGTTCTACTCGGGAGACGGTCTGCAACCCTGGTCCTTGTTTGGTTTAAGGGTTGTGGATCTGCTCCAGAGTGGTTCACGTAATCCTTGCCATTTCCGGCAGCATTAATTAATAAACACTTGTACCCTGACCATTCATTCTAGGAGTTGTCCTAGTCTAGCGAGATAGGGCGGACAGTTGTCCTATGTATCGGGATTGTGACCTTGGATATATGAGGATTGAGTATTATATGGAGTATGATCTCGGGATGTTCATTTGGTAGACTCACGTGGACTCTTGGATAGTATTGCTATTCCTTTTGAGGATGTTATAATTCGACCGGGCCTGACTGTGAATTCTTGTATTTTGATGATCACGAATATTTTGCGGAACGAGGAGAATATCGAGGATATTATTATATGATATTTACTCGACTTCCCAAACGCCCAAAACCTGGTACCTTTGTGTATTCCGGTAGTTGGGGAACCTGGTTTGATTGCTATGTCTTGGTAGTTGAGGGGCTTATTTTCTAGTGGCTTGTGATCATTGACTAGGAGGATTCTTGTGAGCCAGAGGGTCTAGCATTGCTTATAGTGATTAGCTTGGTATTTGGTTATTGACCTTCCTGACATGATATTGATTCCATCATAGAGGGGTGACTCTTGCTAGATTGATCTGGTGGATGGACCGACTTGATGATTGGAGCTGTAGGCTCCCATATATGTTTGAGATGATATTGTGGTAGAGATTCTGATCTTGTACTTGACCTGGTATCCATGCCACGATGTGGGCAGATGATTTCATGTGACTGACAGATTTATCCTTGTTCCTGACATGACTACTTGTATCCGTACTATAAGTCCAGCTTACCCTTTGAGGTACTGGCCCTGATTTTGCACTGCGGTGCTCCTTGTCTACTGGCACTTTGAGGTGCTACTTCCATGATTATATGGCACTGCGATGCCATCTTGATATTGTAGCTATATTATATGATTACCTGCACGGGTATCTGGTAGTTGGCCTATAGTCTTAGCGTGGTCAGGATTGCTTGCTTGCTTGTTGCATAACACTAAGGATACATGACAACTGGGACTATAGGTGCCGAGGTTGATTCTTACTTAGCGTTCTCGTACTGAGGTACGACATCTAGGAGGATGATCATGTGACCACGGCATGTGATTCCGGATAAATGTATGGATAATCTAGGTAACTTAAACTGGTAGAAGCATTGGGGGGAAACAGAATCCCGAGATCGTGTATTACCAGCCTTATCCCAGACATTAGTCATGACCTGCAGGCTGGCCGCCACGAATATTGTTACCATTCGTACTAGTGGATGGCAATATCCGGCTACTTTATGTACTATACATTATATACATGGCATGCTCGGTACGGTGGCCTTACGAGGGACCGGTGGTGACATGCAGAGCCCGGTGGTCTTGCAAGGGACCGGCGCTCATCTAGTCTTGATATACTTGGCCCCGCTAGCCCTGCTGGGACGGCACGATCTGAGAATTCCTATATTGCATTGTTGGGGTAACCCAACCTCCACATAGACAGCCGTAGACATTTGAGTGACCGCTTATTCACCTAAATTGTATGGCTTGTTGCTTGCTAAGCTGGCTGGCACGTAACGCTGTCCCGGTGCGGTAATTCATTCCCTTGCTCTTGTTTGATGTAGGGGTGAGTTACTGTTCCGATGACAGACTACGAGTTCCAGTTGGCGATGCAAGCATTAGTGGATGTTAGGATGACTGTGATGATTGTTGGTTACTTACACTAGTCATGGATTGTTATCGTGCGTTGGTACCGCACGATCCCTTACCTTATTTACTATTTTTAGATGCTATTCCTGTTATATTTTATCCTGCTAGTTTTTCTTCGTCCGTCCTTGAGCCTTCCTTTCTGGTACTTGCTACGGTTAGCCTGACCAACCCTGGATTGTTCCCAGATTGCCTGAGACCGACCCTGTGGATCATCCAGACTTGACTTGCGGGATGTGCTTTAGTTCCAGACCATGTTAGGGACCGTGGGAAGGTATACTAGTCTGCATTATTATCCTGTACTGTAGATTCCTGATTTTCATATAAGTATTTCCTGCTTTCCATATGATTATCTCTCTTGATGTTGTTTCATTGTGATTTGCCTGTGGACATGAGATCAAATTTAGGCCATAGATTGATTGCATGCTAGGATACCCAGCAAGACTTGACAGCCGTCATCGCCGTATAGCGTATTCGTACCTTATACGGTGTAGCTGGCCTACGTCCGTCCCCGTATTCCGGTACTGGGGCGTGACATGGTTTTAGTGGTGGCCCATGCAGGTCTCGTTTTGAGATTTTGTTGGGTATCACATGATTATTGATCTCAGTCCACTATTTCTTGGTATTCCCACTTGTTACACTTGTCCTTCGCTCCCTTGAACCTGTGAACTGGTCCTCATCTCTACTTGGACCTATCTTGCTTGGCCATGTCTTATTCGTGTTATCTACCTCTGATCCTTGTTTGATAGATATGATCCTATAGTTGGTTATGTCGATCACCTTATTTGATGAGATGTTATCTCCATCATTGGGTTACATGATTATTTATCTTGGGTTCTGTACTCTCTACCGGTGTTTCGCCTTATTTGATTTCCTGTTATCCATTTCGTGCGTTGACTTCGTGTTGACTTAGTATCACTATTGCCCTCTTCGAGCGTTGGCTGGATTGCTGCGGAATGAAGATTTCACCTGGACTCTGAGATTAGATATTTTAACATTTGTTGAGTATCCGAGGGATATTCTCGTATCGATTCGGCTTCCTTGATTCCGGACATTTCCGCACTCATGATTATCTATTTCAGATATTATTTTGATTATAGATATACTTTCTATATATTATATTTTGATGTGGATTCTTGGTTTGGAGTATTTTCCTAGAAAAGCTATCTTGTGGTTATTGTTGAAGATATTTTTGGATGTGTGTTACGATTCACCTGGATTTTGGATTTTGATTGTTTTCTAGGACTCTCATTACATTGTTAGAGATTTTGTGATCTTAGTGATTTGGATATTTGGGTTATGGATTTGATTTGTTTTGGATATTTGTCGAGAGTACCGGGTGACCCTAGTATACCTTGACGGCGTGGTAACGAAAGTTGCAGCCGCTCGATTACAGTATTTTGGTGAATCTTTTGCAGCCATTCCGGATGGCGTGGCAAGGAATAACCATGACACACATTTTTTGGATATTAGGAACTACGGTCATTGGTTCGAGACAGATATCCTGTATTTTATGATTTATGAGGATTTTTATGCAGTTGCGATTTTACGTTTTTGGACATTGTTTTTGATATTTTGTACTTGTTTTGATTTATGGGGTTATTTCGTGTATGCGAGACCGTGATTTTCGAGTTTCTTTCGATGTTTTGGATTTACCTTACGAGTTGATTTACTTAGCTAGACCTTGTTCCCTTTGATGTTTTCATATTGAGATATTGTTCGTTTCTTAATTGTATTACTTGATTTCTGTAAGGTGGGTAGAGTTTTCATGGCAGATATATATGTACTAGTTTTAAAAATCCTATTTTGATAATTTTGAAATTTCGAGGACGAAATTTTTGTAAGGTGGGTAGGATGTAATATTCCTATTTTTGAAGTACATATTTGACCGTATTATTATATTTGGAGGATTTTAATTTTTGGTGTATTTTTGAAATTTTTATTATTTTCTCGGAGGTAATTTTATCCTCATTATTATTATTATTATTAATTTCTTGTTCCTAATCTACCCTCCAAAATATCTACTCCCCCTCTCTCTCTTGTCATTTCACTCCCTCACATCATCCCTCTCTCCTCCCTCACCTTTCCCACTCTCACCTACTCCCCTCACTTTCTCCTTACAGGAGAATACCCCCCCTCATTTTTCCTAACCTCTCTCTTCACTCTTTCTCTCTCCCGCTCAACTCTCTCTCACCCAATTCCTCTCTGGAACACTCCCCCCCTCTCCCGAGCTCTCCCTCTCTAACTCATCTCTCTCGCTCACTCCCTCTCGACCTCCCTCTCTCCTTCCCGTCCTTCTCCGTCGGCGCCACCGCCAAGCCCACAGCTAGCACCAGCGCCGCCACCATCATCGTCATCTTCAGCCATCACCACCACCATCACTTCTGCGGCCACCATCTCCGCCGCCATCACCCCCATGGCCGGCCACCACCACCACTGCCCCCCCACTTTAGCCGTGGCCGCCTCCGCCCTTGGCCGCCGCCACCGACCTCCAGCCCGGCCTCCTCTGCGACCACCGCCGCCATCGTAGTCGTCTCCGACTCCTCCGCCCCTTCCTCTTCCTTGCCCCCTGCTGCTGCTGTCGTCTGCTTCCCTCCGCCGTCGCGACTCCCCTCCGCCGGCGAGAGATCCCGATTGCTTCCCTCTCTTCCTGTCTTCTTCCGTCGTCGGCAGCTAGCCCCGTCTGGCCGAGCACCCCGGTGAGCCCCTCCGCCTGCCTCTCTTTTCCTCGATCCGCGTGCCTCGGGGCAGGTGTTGTCTCGAGCAGCGTACTACTTTGTGCAGTGTGCTGCCTCGAGCAGTGTGCCCTCGTGCAGCATGCACTTCTTCGGTTTGCGCGCTGCCTTGGGGTGCGAACCCCTCGGGATGCATGTTGTCCCGTGCAGCGTGTCGTCTCGGGCAGCACACCCTCGGTTGGTGCGCTTCCTCGTTCCCCGTGTTTTCGGGTCGTGTGCACCTCGATGTACATGTCGCTTCGTTTTGCGTGTACCTCGGTCTACGTGCTGCCTAGGGCAGCGGGACGCCTCGAGCCCCACGCTGCCTCGGGCACCGTGCAACCTCGGTTTGCACACCGCCTCGTTTTTCGTGCCTCGGCCTGTGCCTATCTTGATTCTCGTGTCACATCGATCCGCGTACACGCATCGACTTGTGTGCCGCATCGGTTTACGTGCCACTTTGGACTTTGTGCCATCCCGGTTTGCGTGCACGTACTGATTTACGTGCACGTCTTGGTTTGCGTATCGATATACGTGAACGTCCCGTTCCTGTTCGTCTCGATATTCATACCATCTTGATTCTCGTGCACGTCTCGGGTTGCGTGCGCATCTCGATCTACGTGTGCGTCTCGATTTACGTGCACGTTGTCTCATGTTCATCTCCATCTTCGAGTCATCTCGATTCTCGTGCTCATCTCGATATTCGTGTATGTCTCAATTTGCGTGCCCGTATCGGTCCACGTGCCTCGGTTTCCGTCCCGTTCCTGTTCGCAGAAGTCCGCACCGTACAATGACGATAAATTCTTTACTCTGTTGACGATCTGACGACGAATCAACCTTGCTATGGCTCTCTGGCATCTTTGATGGGACTTTGGGGTCACCGATCAAGAGGCTGTCTGGATGAGAACATCCCTTGAAGAAGTTTGGTTGGTTGGTTCTTTGGTTGATAGGTGGATGAGGGTGGTCGACTCTTCATGGATGGAGATCACTGCTCCTTTGAAGATTGCCAATTTTCAATATTCTCTCTGTCTTTTTTGATGCTTTAGTGGAAGAAGAACGCTATCTATTTATAGAGAACCGAGCACATATGCAATGTGTATTAGGGTTCCTGAGATATGAAAGAATTTATCGTCATTGTACGGTACGGACTTCTGCGACGCTGACATGTGGCTGACATCGAGATTCCCCTCAAACGAGATCTCTGGTGGTTATAAACATAACCAAAGGAGGTAACACGTGGCGTGTGCTGATTTTCTTGCTCAGATACAGCCGAGTAAATCTTGGGATTTCATCTTAGATTTGGAGTCTAATTGATCCTCGTCTAAGATTTAAATCAATCTGATATGATATCAATCATGATTTAATCCCAATCTTCTCTGCAAGAGGTGGTTTAAACAAACTAATTGGGGTGGACCTATGCTTCTTGTGCCTCTAGTGAGGACTAAGTGCTAATGTGCTTATGTGGCGACGAGTAGACCGTGCTTCTTGAGACGACGGAACCTCTGTGCTTTCAGGTGATGAGTGGACTTAGCTTCGAATGACGATGAGACTTATGTGCGTATAGAGAAACTTACGAAGCTATGTTTCGGGCTACCAGAGTCACTATACTGTAGGCAATAAGTAGACTTGTGCTTCAGGTTGGTAAGATTACTGTGCTTTTGGAGTGACAGGTTGACTTGCATTGGTTGCAATGGGAGTTCCCAAGTCTCTTCTAGAAAAGTGACTTAAGCTTATGATCCCGAGCAGATGACTATACCATGGAAATAAAGATGGTGTGAGCATATCACCAACCTACGCCTTATGCGAATGCAGGTAAGTAGCTGCGCCTCTAAACAGTGGAGACATTGGCTTCGAAAGGAAAGGTATGATACCCTTGCACGTCTGAGATTGGCACAGATAGATAGCTGCATCTCTGGAGTGAAGACACTGGCTTTGGGAATAAATGAAGGGGAGGAGGGCCCTACCACCATCTTGTTCCTGAGGTTGGCGTAGGCAGGTGGCTGCACCTCTGGCGTGAAGACTCTGGCTTCTTCAAAGTGCTGAGTTACTGATATACTTCTGAGAGGCTGCACCCACTAGAATATCAGAACATGTTTCGATGGTGGTCAATCCTTCAGCGTGTATATCAAGAAGAAGGAAGGTTGCGCTTCCATGAAGATTGTATCTCTTGTAGATCCTTCTAGGCTTCTGTCTAATCTGTACTAGATCCTTTGTAGAAAAATAGAATTAGTCCCTTATGTGTGGTCTTGATGTGTCTATACTAGACTTTGGTAGACATGACAATGAAGGGACTTCTCTCCTTATCTTCTATTTTGTTTTTTCAGCACTATGCCTCAGTTTTCTGCATCTTCTGTGCTCTGGCGAAGGGATGTCTTCAGCTGGGATTTTTCATACTTCTACAAGACACCTTCAAAGTATCCTAAACTTGAGTCAAGCTCGGGATACTTTGAACAGAAGCATGAACACGCGTCAGGACTGTACGAGCTGGGTGATGGCTGGTGTCATGCCTAGCTCTTAGCATTAATGGTCCTGAGTCATCATTTAGAGCATGGGCTCCTGATGGCTTCTTGATATTGGAGCCTCTTGCGTCTTTGCAGGGATCGCGAATCTCTTTAGCAGAGGAGGTTCAGAGTCACGTTCCTTCGATCACTCGCAGTACTACTATCTGTCATGGAGTGGAGCTTTAGCTTAACTTGTAAGCTTCCTTTTGATTGATGTCTGGCTCATGCTTGGACCTTGCGAACGGCCTACATAAAGGACTATCCTCATTCAAAAGATGACTCAGCTGCTTCAACAAATAGCCTTGCTTGCCCGATGGTCAGCTCCTGATGACCTTGGAATTTCCTTGAGACGGTCGTCGGTGGCAAATCTTTTTATCCAAAAAAGCTGTAGTAGAACTACTACTGGATCTTGAGACGTCCCGTATTCTGGATGTCTTGGGCGTCAATGGCGTCTCGGACCTCTGCTTCCTGGGTTAGGATTGCTTGCCATTCTGACCGAGGAATAACAAGGCCTGCTGTTGTGGTTGCTTTCATCGGCCAACTGGAAAGATAGGGGAGTCCTGTGCTGGTCTTTCTCCCCGACTCGGGCCAGTAGCAGCTTCCGACGGTGGCTTCCTTTTGACCAAGAAGTGTTTGGTTATGTCACCGCCTCGCCCATGCTACTGAGAGCTTATACCACAATTTTAGCTTTTTTGCTTGTGTATGTAACAACGAAGAGTCTGTAATAGGTCATTATAGCCACATATTTTTATACGTAGAAGCCTTCTTGTTCCCTTTGCTTTTGCCTCCAGAATAAAGAGGGAATCTTCATGATGGATTTTCCTGACCAGAGGTAATAAGGACGTGGTAGGCTTGATCTTGGTCGGGGTATAGAACAATAATCCAGCGGTAATATGGACGTGAACTATTTTCTAAACCGTCGGGATAATCATAGAACTGGTACGAGAAGAACGACTACTCAGAGGTAATATGGACATAGTGGTCGCATCTTCCAGGTGTAGAGGAGCAATCCGGAGGTAATGTGGACATGAAGTGCTTCATCTATTTGAGAGAATATATAGGAGGGAGAGCGAGAGATCCCCTTTCCAGAACTCATAGGCACCCTTTTCAGGGGATGTGGGTGTCTATACTGGTTCTGTCTTCAGACGTAATACTTCTTTAGGAACTTGCCGTTAATGGGCATCATTAGCAAGTCCCCATTAGGCTTAGCTAGCCGATAAGCACCGTTGGAGTACACAGTTTCTATGATGAACGGTCCTTCCTATTTGGATCGAACTTTCCAGTCATCTTGTGGTTCATCACCATCGGTCTCCGTACTGCCAAGACGAGGTCATCCACCTGTTAGGATCTTTCGTAGATCTTTTTGTTGAAGGCCACAGAGATGCGAGCTTGGTAAAGCTCAACCTTTAGCTACGCGAGCTAGCATTTTTCATCCACCGTTCTAGCTCTTGCAACCGCCTGTGCTGATTGTCTTCGACGGATAACTGATTGGTGATCATGTTAGCAGACAACATCTTCTTAAGGACTTGACCCATGCTGGTATCGGAGTCCCAAGTTGAGAAGTCAGAAGAGTGTGAGTGCCTCATGACTTCTTCTTCTTCTAAATCTTCTGAGGTTGTCGTAGGTCTAACATACCCAGCCCTCAACGAGTACGCTGGTAGTAGTTTTCAGCTTTTCTCTTTGGGGTATGAATATGTATGGGAAGACACCGGCCTTTGCCATAATTGAGCCCCTTTTTGCTATTCAGGTCATAGCCCATCTTCTGGATAAGGTTTTTGGCATGCGTCGTGTAGCGGTAGAACTGTATTTTGCCGCTGTCGAGATCTGGGTCATTAGGAGTTATTCGCTGCGGATGCTCCAATCGATCGAATATGATGGGTTCCTCTTCTTTTTTCCTGACTGGAACTACGAAATAGGTGTCTCGGGGAGGGACAACCCAGCTCACATGGTTGACAGTTGTCACTTGCTTCTGTAGTTTACACAGAGAATTGTCTAGAAAATACTTGGTGTTCCAGCAAGCGCTAGAGTAGTTCTATGAAAACTTTCTACTATTGAAGTAGGATATCTTGTCCTGAGGGATTATGTCATCGAAAGAGTGGGCTCTGTATTGGTGCAGGCATAATCTTCTACCTCTTCGTCAGTGAGGGCTAGAGCTGCCACCGGAGGAGAAGGAGGATGCCTTCCTTTCAGCTTGACCATCAAGAAAATGGTGGTCGGATGCTCCTGCACCTTCATGGTCGGCCTTGGGGACCTCCGGGGTAACTTCATTCATATAGGCTCCTGACCATCTTCCATCATCACTGGAGGCAAAGGTGGAGCATTGTCCCGAAGCTTAACAATAAGAGGCGCTGACACCTTGGGGGGCCTCCCTTTCAGTCGAACCTTTAAAGGTTCTTCGGCCACTGCTGCTCTTTCTGAAGCTGTCTCTGCCTCGTCGCCAGCATCATTATTGTCATCATCCTAGGGATTGACTTGTATAGATCGGCATCCGTACAGTAGGCTTCAAGTCCCGGAACGGGTCGATATCAGCGAACTCCGTTTTGATAGTCCCATCGCTGGCCACATATTTCATAACTGAGGTAGGGTGGAAGGGACAATCATGTACTCAGGGATCCATGGTCACCCCAGCAGCATGTTGTAATTTATGTCTCATCAATGACATAGCAAGTCACTTCAATATGAAGGTCGTCGATCTGACATTTCAGGCAAATTTTGCCCAAGGGCTCGCTCTTTCCCGTATTGAAGCCACTGATTGTTGTGTTCGAGGATGTCAACCGGTGTATTGGAACCCCTAAAGTTTGAAGCAGGCTTCTTGGGATAATGCTCAAATAGGAACCTCGGTCAATGTGGATGCGATCGACCTTAATGGCACCGATATACCCCGTATAGTACAGGGGGCGGTTGTACCGGTTATTCTTTAGCAACATGTTTTACTGGGTAAAAGTGATACTGGGAATCACTTCAACCATGCTGTGACAATATGGGCAAGCTGTGAGATCCACTTTTGGTGGTTGAACCTGGGTGAGGAAGGACTCAGCATTCTGTAAAGCTTCACTGAGCACATTTCGTGTCTCTTTAGAGAGGCGGAGGAGCTTGAAAAGTGACAATATAGCTAGAGTATTAGCCAGCTGCGCTAGAATATCGAAGTTCTGGGCTTGATAGGCCTGATTGCTGGATCCTTTCTGAGGGGTTTGTCGAAGCGAACCTCCTTCTGTTTCTACTTGTCCACGGTAGGGGTCCGAGATGGACCCACCTTTGGTGCCTCAGGATCTAAGTTGGACCTGCTCCTGATATATCTGGGATAGGGGGATTATTTGGTGGAGACTCCTCCTAGTAGGAGCCTGGCTCTTCTCTTGCCTCTGTGCCGAACGGGTGGCCACCAAAGCATCGCCGGTCGACGTCGAGACCATGCGGCATGCCTTACTTTTCTTCCCTTTGGTAGAAAGGGTCGTAGATGTCATCATGTCGGGAACCAAGTCAGGATGTATCCACATGACTTCGCCTCGAGGCATGGAGAACGGAATGAGCCCTTGAGCGTTCTCCCGTGCTGGCGGTAGGTTGACTACCTCCATCGTCGCCTTTGGAATAGGGATGACGCCATCTTGTGCCTCTGTGGCTGGAAAACTCTCGAACTAAAGAGTAACCATGTTGGTTGTGACGGTCTTCTCTTCGTAATCCAATGATATGACATTAGCATTAATGAGGCGCTGAATTTGCCCCTTCAATACATAGCAGTCCAGTGTTGAGTGATGGATAGACTGGTGATAATGGCAGTACTTGGGATGGTCCACCTTTCCCACTTCATCGGAACGCCTGGGTGGTGGGACGGACAGTTTGCCACTCTTCGTAAGCATCTCGAAGAGCTCTAGCGTATCCTCGTCATTGAAGGAGTAAGTCTCCCTCGGCCTCTACGCTTCCGTAGACTTGGGGTTCGCAGCTGCTGAACCTTTGGAGATGTTGACGGTCATGGCTTGCTTGCCATTTCCGTCTTTAGGGTTGTTGTTGTACGAGCGTCTCCCCTTGTCTTTGGGTGCAGGAAAGTGTAGCCCCATGAGCTGCGCATCCTGGGCTTTCCTTTGTGCGGCATCCGCTTCTGTAATGAAAGGTGTCCAATCCGTGCAGGGAGCACTGTGCCATAATTTTATAGCGGGCAGCATGTTCTTACGACAAGAGTCCATAAGCATGGGCTCGGGCATGCCGGGTGGTTATCTGAGGGCTACCTAGCGGAAGCGCTCGATGTATGCACGGATAGGCTCTTTCTCCCTCTGGACAATTTCCATGAGGGTCTACATGGTCATATCCATGCCACCTTCATAGAATCGATCCACGAACCAAGTCTTCAGGTCTTCAAAGGATGAGATGCAGTCATCCGGGAGACTGCAGAACCACTAACAGGCTACCCCCTGTAGGGCTCCTATGAATATGTTGGACAGAAGGACGTCTTGCATTGCCAAGTGCCCCGTTACTGAGGCAAAGTACCTCAAGTATTGTTGGGGAGACCCCTTTCCTTCATAAGGTATAAGCGTCTGTAAATTATATTTGGGAGGATAGACGATGTTGTCCCACTCGGCAGGGTCCGGCTTCCGGATCCCCATCTTCCGGAGCATTGCCTGCTTTTCGTTGGCATCATGACGAGCATACAGCTCTTTGATGGCCTGCTGTATCTCGGCCGGCATTGCGGAGCCTATAGCAGATGGAGTAGACGAGGATGGTCCTGCCTGATTGGTAGTAGGTAACCTGCTGGATTCGTCATTGGTTGGCATATCACGCACAGGTGTAAAGGCAGCAGGGGCCATGCTACTCTTGAGGTAGATTATGACCGAAGACAGGGTCTTCATGGTGTCCGTCAGTGTATCCAACTTCATCTCGAGGACTTCGATATGCCTGAAAGCTTTGTTGTTGTCTTCCTCATTGCCGTCGGCTATAAAGATAGACCGAGTGTGAGGGTGACTCGAGGGAGGCGTAGATCCTTCACTTTCTGGCTCAGACGCCTGAGTCTCGCTGCCCTGAGGATATACAGTAAGATTGTACTATTCTTTGGACTCGGTATGGTTTCTACCCCCGGTCTGGTGACTGGCTACGCCAATAGAGACATTCGTGTCATATTGCGCCTCGTCAGATTAGAACACAGGGTTGTTGTGCATGGTAGGAGACTGGCTACCCCCAGTTTTTAACAAGGCACCCAATAAAGATTTGGAACGAGTGCCTTGGAGCACACCTGCATCAGGTACCTTAGCTTTGTTGTTCTCTGACCTCTTCTTCGGTTTAGCAACCGATATGGGAGGGCTCCTTGAAAGCTCTAGAACCCTGCGCCGTGTAGCATGTGGCGATACGGGACTCGTCTTCTCTATATCTCACCGACCCCCTGTTAGGCCTCTGGCGTGTAGTCGGCGTGGAGTAGAGTCTCTGGAAGATGGAGCGCCATAGATTCTTCTTCCACTTGGGAGAGGGTTGGCTCTTCTGTCGTAGCACTCCTATTGTACATGCAGGAAAGCTACATATAAGCACCGTCAGATCGGGTCTAGCGAGGAAGCCTTCTGTCGCTCCTGCGGGAACGTAGCTCGCATGACTCCCTCTCTGTGGGACGTACCCCATAGCTTGCCTTACGCACAGGAGTACCCCAGTGGAAGGGAGATTCGACTGGTTGAGGCATCAGAGCGCGAGAGCCAGTCTTGTATAGCATTCCGTCGGCTGCGCGTGTTACTGTCAACACGGGCCTCTGGTTTACCGTTGGTGCCGCATGCTTATTGTACGAGCGCGAGCCACCTAGGATCTCTTTCTACTACCCCCAGCGGGTGAGTAGTATTCAGAGTCCGTCGAAGGTTTACCTGAAGGGAAAGAGATTCTGTCGAAGACGGATATTCTTGCCGACAATACTCTCGTCGTGAGGGGTTAGACCGGTGCGCACTTCCTTCTTCGTCGTTCCTTCGTCAGATCAACCATTGAACCACTATCTTCTTCGCCATGCTTTCCCGGGACGGGAATCGGGCGAGGGGGGATAAGGCTATAGCAGTCGGTATCTTCTATGTGGCCTTGACGTTGAGGGGGTCCTGAGATGCAGTTCCCGCCATCGTGCTGCTGGCTATAGCCGCCTTAGGCCTCCAGACACGTTGAGTCTTCTTTGGTTGTACGAACCGCTTCGAAGTCCTCGACTTTTCATCAGAAAGGAGATCTTCAAAAGCCTGTTGGTCGAAGCGTACGACCAGCATGTCTTGAGAAACTCCCAACAAGTTTTCATCAGATTGCGTTACAGCCTTCTCGTTGGAGGAGAAGGTAGTCCCCAGCAGAGTCACCATTTTGTTCGACGTAACAAAAGATTGAACGAAATTTTTTCTTTATTGAATGTATAAGGTATCTGTGTACAAAGAAGGAAGTCCTAAACAGGATATTCTAAGTACAGGGAGAAGAGGTTTCTGGGAAAGTGTGACTGGTGGAGATCGAGCAATGCAGCAGCACCTTTACTTTGTTGACGATCTAACGATAAATCAACCTTGCTATGGCTCTCTGGTTCCATTGATGGGACTCTGGGATCACCGATTAAGAGGCTGTATGGATGAGAAGATCCCTTAAAAATGGTTGGTTGGTTGGTTCTTTGGTTGATAGGTGGATGAGGGTGGTCGACTCTTCGTGGATGGAGATCGCTGCTCCTTTGAAGATTGTCGATTTTTAATGTTCTTTCTATCTTTTTTGATGCTTTGGTGGAAGAAGAACTCCTATTTATAGAGAACCGAGCACATATGCGATGTGCATTAGGGTTCTTGAGATATGAAAGAATCTTCTGTCATTGACAGTGCGGGCTTCTGCGGCTCTGACACGTGGCGGACATCGAGATTTCCTTCAAACGAGATCTTTGGTGGTTATAAATATAACCGAAGGAGGTGACATGTGGCGCGTGTCTATTTACTTGCTCAGATACAGCCGAGTAAATCTTGAGATTTTATCTAGATTTGTAGTCTATTTGATCATCGTCTAAGCTTTAAATCAATTTGATATGGTATCAATCATGATTTAATCCCAATCTTCTCTGCAAGAGGCGGTTTAAACAAACTAATTGGGGTGGACCCATGAGTCCTGCGCCTCTGGTGAGGACTAAGTGCTGTTGTGCTTCTGTGGCGATGAGTAGACCGTGCTTCTGGAGACGGCAGAACCTCTGTGCTTTCAGGCAACGAGTGGACTTGGCTTCGAATGACGACGAGATTTCTGTGCGTATAGAGCAACTTACGAAGCTCTGTTTTGGGCTACCAGAGTCACTGTGTTGTAGGCGACAAGTAGGCTTGTGCTTCAGGTTGGCGAGATTATTGTGCTTTTGGAGCGACATGTTGATTTGTATTAGGTTGCGATGGGAGTTCCCAAGTCTCTTGTAGAGAAGTGACTTAAGGTTCTGATCCGAGCAGATGACTGCACTGTGGGAATGGAGATGGTGTGAGCATATCACCATCTTGCGCCTCATACGGACGCATGTAAGTATCTGAGCCTTTGAACAGTGGAGACGTTGGCTTTGAAAGAAAGGGTATGATACCCTTATGCGTCTGAGATTGATGCAGGTAGATAGCTGCGCCTCTGGAGTGAAGACACTGGCTTCGGGAAAAAAAAGAAGGGGAGGAGGGCCCTACCACCATCTTGTTCCTGAGGTTGGCGCAGGCAAGTGGCTACGCCTCTGGCTTGAAGACTCTGGCTTCTTCAAAGTGCTGAGTTACTGACATACTTCTGAGAGGCTGCGCCCACTAGGATATTAGAACATGCTTCGGTTGAGGTCAATCCTCCAGCGTGTGTAACAAGAAGAAGGAAGGCTGCGCTTCGATGAAGATTGCATCCCTTGTAGATCCTTCTAGGCTTCTGTCGAATCTGTACTAGATCCTTTGTAGAAGAACAGAATTAGTCCCTTATGTGTGGTCTTGATGTGTCTATACTAGCACTTTGGTAGACATGTAAATGGAGGGACTTTTCTCCATATCTTTTGTTTTGTCTTTTTAGCACTGAGCCTCAGTCTTCTGTAATCTTCTGCGCTTTGGCAAAGGAATGTCTACAGCTGAGATTTTTCATGCTTCCATAGTCGCCTACAGCACAGTGACTCCGGTAGCCCGAAACACAGATTCATAAGTTGCTCTATATGCATAGAAGTCTCGTCGTCATTCGAAGCCAAGTCCACTCGTCGCCTGAAAGCACAGAGGTTCTGTCGTCTCCAGAATCACGATCTACTATTCGCCCCAGAAGCACAACAACACTTAGTCCTCACCAGAGGTGCAGGAAGCATGGGTCCACCCCAATTGGTTTGTTCAAACTGCCTCTTGTAGGGAAGATTGGGATTAAATCATGATTGATATCATATCAGATTGATTTAAATCTTAGACAAGGATCAGTTAGACTGCAAATCTAGGATGAAATACCAAGATTTACTCGACTATATCCGAGCAAGCAAATCAGCACGCACCACGTGTCACCTCCTTCGGTTATGTTTATAACCACCAGAGATCTCGTTTGAGGGGAATCTCGATGTCCGCCACATGTCAGCGTCGCAGAAGCCCGTACCGTACAATGACGGCAGATTCTTTCGTATCTCAGGAACCCTAATGCACATCGCATATGTGCTCGGTTCTCTATAAATAGAAGGAGTTCTTCTTCCACCAAAAAAGACACTAAAAAGAGAGAGGGAACATTGACAATCGACAATCTTCAAAGGAGCAGCGATCTCTATCCATGAAGAGTCGACCACCCTCATCCAACTAACAACAAAAGAACCAACCAACCAACCAACCATCTTCAAGGGATCTTCTCATCCAGACAGCCTCTTGATCGGTGACCCAGAGTCCCATCAAAGACGCCAGAGGGCCATAGCAAGATTGATTCGTCGTCAAATCGTCAACGAGTAAAGGAGGCACTGCAGCGCTCGATCTCCACCGTCACACTTTCCCAGAAACCTCTTCTCCCTGTACTTAGAATATCCTGTTTAGGACTTCCTTCTTTATACACAGATACCTTATACTTTCAATAAAGCGTAAAGTTCGTTCTACCTTTTGTGATGTCTAACAACAACAAACTATTTTTTGTTGAATAACTGTTAACTTTTTGTTTTCTGTTGCGACTATGCCTTCTTTCTTACTACCATCCATCCTGGCTCGGCCTGACCTCTCGCTCTATCCTTATCAAAACCCTGGGGCTAACTATTACTCAGACATTATCCTTATTACGTATGCTCCGCCCTCCCGGTTTACCTAGATCCATTGGACTTGGCCTGAGGGACCTTACCCTACCCCCTTATATATATATATATATTTTTTTTTGTTCCCCTTATATATATATATATATATATATATATATATATATATATATATATATATATATATATATATATAAACCAATCTCCCCTCGTGTGGGATTTTTTCATTATTTACATAGGCGAACAGATCTGGCTATTAAACTACTTGTGTTGGCTTAACTTGGTAAACAAATTCTAGGTCAACTGGCTCCACTTATCGCCTTACAAAATAGGGCTATGTCTCGCCAGAAAGGATGGTGATGTCGCGACGGAGTGAAAGCCCAAGGCAAGTGCCAATTCATAAATACTGTAAAACAGACGATATCACTATGACTCAAATAATAGAAAAGGCGGATCTAACCGTGTTTGCCATTGATTATAAAAGAACAAAACAGTTATATCGGAGGACTGGACTTTTACTTCACAATACAAACTCGCTCGTACAAAGAAAGCCTAGGGATGAAAACCTAGATACAGCAATCTAAGTACAATTGTTTAGTTTTTTCTGGGGGGTGACGGTAGAGGCTCGGAAAAGCGACGGCAGCTCTGCCTTACTCCTTGGATGATCAGACGTAGCCTTGGCTCTAGTGAAGAAATGCTCTTGGACGTGTGGGGAGACTCCCTTGCGCCTTCTGTTGCTAGATCTCTGGATGTCTCTGTAGTACTCTCTCTCTCTCTTTTTTTGCCAGCCCTTTGCAAGGGAATGACACCTTGCTATTTATAGGAGTGGGGTGTGATCATTAGGGTTTGCAATAATTGCCTCCTTGAGAAGTTGGCAGTTAAGGATCAATTAATCTGGGCCATTAGTTCTGATTGTAGCAAATCTAGGCAATTAATGTGGATTGCATCAAATATCTGTGGGCAATTAATGTTGATTGCCACAAATCTTTATGATATGCAGTCGTCAGTTCGGAATCTCCTGCCACGTGTTCAATCCGCTTGATTGCAATAAATCTGACTTGATCCGAATAATTATGATGATTGCACTGAATCTGAATGAATAAATCTTGATTGATTTGGTGTCGCGTGTCCCACCATCACCATGTTGCGAGCTATAGGAATGCGGAGAAAGCTGATCTTCTGCCACGGGTCCTAACCGCGGGCTACAGGAACAGAGTGTCTTGACAGAGCCGCATGAAGGTGGCAGCCGCATAAGTATGGCCTACGAAATCTGAGCCGCATGAGAGTGGTTTCCCGCTGAGCCGCATGAACCTGGCCACGTGTTAAGGCTGCATAAGCATGGCATCTCAGCATTTGAGCCGTATGGAGATGGTCTCCATGATCCGAGCCGTATGAGAATACTGACCGCATAGGGTGGCTTCTCAGGACGTGAGCCGCATGAAGACGGCCCCCATGATTCCGAGCTGCATGAGAATACTGGCCGTATAGGGTGGCTTCTCAGGACGTGAGCCGCATGAAGACGGCCCCCATGATCCGAGCCGCATGAGAATACTGGCCGCATGGGGAGCTTTGGAATTTGGTGGATTGTGGCGGCTGTAAAAAGATTTTCTTCGTTTTCCTAGGCACACGCCATCATGTTAGAGTCATTATTTTGACTTTATATCAGGTCTGTCACTTTGTCAGGGCTGTCAGCGTCAGGGCATTAAATACGACAATTTGGTTCATGGCCAGCTGTAGAGGAGACTGTTGAGGGCCACGTGGCTCCTTTCTGAGCCGCATGGAGCTATCCGAGCCGCATGAGGCTCTAAAGGACTTTGAACCGCATGGATGTTAATGGATTTTCTGAGCCATATGGAAATCCTTCTGTTGGAGCCACATAGGCTATTCTTTGTTCTTTTCCATGCTTCTACAAGACCCCCTTCAAAGTTTTCAATTTGCAAAATTGAAATACTTTGAATAAGAAGCATGACTATGTTCATAGGATGTTCTTCTGGCCGCATAGGACTTCCTGGCCGCATGGACTTCCTGGCCGCATGGATTGCTCTGGCCGCATGAACCGATCTAGCCGCATACTCTTCTCTCTGCCACGTAGGCGTCATTGATTGCTCTTGATTTGAGCCATCTTTTGGGGGAGTCCCAAGAGTCGGCTTATTAAATTTTTGGATTTCCTCTGAATGAATCTCCTTCATGAGAGGGGGCGAAATCCTAGGAGTCGGTTTTGCTTGTAGCACACGACCCGAAGCGTTCCATCGGTCCATGTGCTTCCCCCCTTTTGTCCTCCTATAAATAAGAGTAATTAAGAGAAGAAATTTATTTACTCTCTCCTTCAATTCAAGCCTTTCCTGCCCTAACTGTCATCCTCTTCTTCGATCACCGATGGCTTCCCAAGAAGACTGTTGCGGCGAAGGGTAAACAGGTGGCGTCTTCAGTCGGCTTCGACGACGAAGGGTAAGAAAGCTGCAGCTCCTCCGCCAGCCGACGTGCCCGTAGTTCACCCCGACGTCCACCCTACCATTGCTGGTAAGGACGTTGCGTGAGCTTAAAACCCTAACTGTTGTGGCAACGTCGCATGCTCTATGTGCGAGCCTTCATCTTCATGTGTGCCGCATGTACGTCTCATGTCCGAGCTGCATGGGGTATGCTCCATGTCCGAGCCGCATTAGAATTGTTACTGTAGCCGCATAAGCACTTTGCCAATGGGGTCGCATAAACTGCACTGGGCCGCATAGGCTCGCATGAATTCGTTTGTCGCATGAGCCGCATAAACTTATCCGAACTCTGTCGCATGAGACTTCGTTAAACAGAGCCGTAAAAAACTACTGCCGTATGAACCTTCGCTGGACGGGGCCACATAAGTGTTTTCTGAGTTGGGCCGCATGAGACTCATTAAATCGGAGCCGCATAAGCTCGAAAACACCAATCAGTTCTCCTTGGCCATCTTTTTAACTTATTTCTTTTATCCTCTTTTCAGTGAATTTGCCAGTTAATACTGTAGGACAGCCCTTGGTGGGTCGTACCCAAGCCGCTATGGGCTATAGGTACGACCAGATAGTTCGGTATGTGGCGGACCAGTTTCCTAGCGACGAGCCTCTGGCGCTGGTTGAATGCCCTCAAGAACCAGCCCTTCTACTTTCTCTACGCCATGATGAACTCGAGGAAATTGGAAGGAGAATACCTGAAGCCTGCGTTCTTCTTCGGAGACGCCTTGACTGTGAAGAACAGTCAAGTTCTGGATGTGTCAGAGAATTGGAGCTTTATTTCTAACGGGATGGCGATCCGCATCCCTCAAATGGAGCGTCACTTTCCACTATCCTGGTTTAATATGCTCCCGCTGGACAGGAAGATGGAAGAGTCTTTGACCCCGACCCGGAATGGGATGTTTGTGGGCGACATCCATTACAACAACAACATGAAGTTAGTGTGTGCGGGCAAGGTGCATGCCAGCCACTATGTAATGGGATTGGCCCCGGGCACTTTCTTGAATGTGCCGGGTCCCAATTTCACGTTCTCTGCAGCCGACACTTTTCTGAACCAGCTTGCTCGAAAAGGCTCCTATCTAATTGGTCGGTTGGCGCTCCTGAGTTGGATACACCCCATTTCCCCATGGATCAATCTGTCTATGTCGATCTCGCAAAAGTGTGAGACTCTTCTGCGTGAGATTGGTTCTTTATCACGCTATTTGGGGACACCAGCCACGGCTTGCCCGTAAACAAGAAATTATTCATGGCTCTGTTGGAGATGTACAACCGCCGTACGGGAACCTTCTATACACCTGTAGGGGAAATGGGGCTTGCACTCATGAGATGCACGTGGTCTCCAAGCTTCCTTGGGGGGATGAAGCTTTTGAAGTGTACACTCCTACGAATGAGGAGTTCGAGGAGCTGGAGGAACGGTATCCGGGCTTCGTGGCTATTTATCAGGAGATATTGTGACACCATAGTACGTGCCAGCAGATAGCCAAGAAAGATAACAGCTCGGAAGGGAATGCTCCCCACACTAAGGCCTGGGTAAACTATCTCTTCTCGACTGGTGCCTCAGGCCGGGTTACTTCCCGAAGTCCTCAATCCCGGAAGGCGGTCCAAGCCTTGGTGTCGTCGGCCAAGAGGGTGGCCACCACCAGTGACAGGTTTGGGAGTCAAACCGACTCTCTTGGTTATTTTTATCAGGGTACCCAAGAGCTGTCAGAGAAGGCGCTCCTGGCAGGATTCTTGATGGCTATGGATATGGAATTGCGTAGTCTCGGGAGGAGCTGGTTCTATTGAGAGGATCAGCCGTAATTTTATCCTTCCGGCTGTGAAGCTAGTTTTGGAGTCAAACTAGCTCTTCTCCCGGCCATGGTGTGCAGCATACACCGTGGCCTCCGTACTTTTACGTCCAAGGTCATTGCCTGCGATGTGACAAAAGACTTTGAACGGGCTGAGCTGCCATATCATTATCTGATGGGATGGCTGCTGATGCACTGTCCGTCTTTGATGAGACCGGGTTCCGAAGATGGTGTGATTGCTGATGACACTTTTATCTTCCATTATCGCAACGAGCCTTGGGAGTGCGAGACAATGTGCGCCTGTCGAATGGCGCTGGCAAGAGCAGATAGGTACGACTTTTTCGTATCCGTCCCTCGTTTCACTGCTGAGGAAATAGCGGACGTACATCTCGACGGTATTGGGCCTCCTCAACTTCTAGACGGCCAGATGCTTCTGTGGTTGCGTAATATCTGCCCCGCCCACCTGGTATACCACAACCGCAATACTGTCTTCCTGGAGCCTTACCTGCCCAGCAGGTTTGCCCGACAGTTTGGGTACAACCAGCTTTTTTTGGACAAGTCCCAGCTCTTGTCTGGGTTTTGAAGGTAGCCTCCTTGACGGTATCAGGGCCTGGCACTATTATGATACGTTCCATACCCGTACCACTTTTTCGGTTCCTGATGTTGAGGCGCCGGTAGAGATTTTAGTATATGGCGGCCCTATACCATGTTGTGGCAAACAAGCTCCCCGTCGGTTTTAACCCGGGTGCCAGTTTTATTGTTAGTACTAGCCTGGACGAGAAGCCCCAGGGGGCCAAGACGAGGAAGAAGAAGAAGAATATAGTCTAAGTGCCAGACTCGGACTCCACTAATGCGGATGATGAGGACGACGAGCATGATGCAGATAACTCTTCCCTTCCGGTAGAAGATGTTGGGGCGGATCAGCCTCCTGTTATGTCAGATGAGATGGTGTCGGATCGGCCACCTGTTGTACCTGGTCCTGTACGAAATCGTAGCAGGCAAATCTCCCCTGTTGGCGGTATTCCTCACTCCCGGAAACGAGCTGCGGTCAGGCGTCGTAAGCTAACTATAAGAGAGGGAAGCGGGGACGTCGACTCCTACTTCGGAGGTAGATCGAGTTACTACCATCTTTATTCAGTTCTTCCTTTCTCCTGAACTTTGATCTTAATCATTTTCCTTTCCTCTCGTAGGTGTCAGAAGAAGAGGAATCTCAGGAACCGGTTACTGTTTCTGAAGTCGATCTGGCCCTGAACACTTTGATCGATGACATGTGTGTCGAGATTATTTCGACCGGGGCTCTCTCGGCGGCGGCTGAGGGATCTCAGGTTGCTGAGGTCGTGACTCGAGGCGACGAGGGCTCCGTTGAACTTGTCCTCGAAACTGGTGAATTTCATCAAGGCAACGCTGATCTGGTCGTACCTCCCTCCGGGGCGGCTGGGACAGAAGAGCCAGCTGAATTCGGTTTAGGGGGTATTGGTGAGGGGACTATGGCAGTTGTGAACGAACCTCAGCCTCCGCGATCCTCCCTTGGTAGATAAGCCGAATTTTGACTAATGAGGAGGCCCATTCGCTCTATCATCACATCCTTCGGGTTACACTGATTGATGGTTGCTCTGGACATACAGGTCCTGCCCTTCAGTGCGATAACACCTTGTTATGGTAGGCTCTGCCGAGGA
>JANAVB010019563.1:0-43996 GCA_029216955.1 Iris pallida
ACATACACAAATCTATATATTAACATGAAACACATCTATAAGAGATACATGAATGAAATGTAAAGTACTCAAGAACACATCTCTACATATTCAAATCTGAGATTTAATATGAATTAATTCATTTAATCAAATTTTAAATATAAAGTGTGTCCAAGTTGGGGTTTTCCCATGAACACAAGACACAACAATAATACAATAGAAATCCCTAAAGGACACATAATGGACACAAGAGGACACAAATAGGGACACAACAATGGGGGTATTCCTATGGTTAAAACTTTCCTAAATGCAAAATGGAGAAATAAAAGAGAAGAAGAAATATTACCTAAAGGAGAGAAAATCCAAGGAGAAAGGCTTCTTCCTTGGGAGAGCTTGAGAGCACTTGGGGAAGAAGACTTTCAAAGAAAGGAAATGAGATGGGAGTCCTATTAGGGCGGCCACAATGGTTATCCCCCCTTCATTGAATATATACAAGTTTGCCCCTCCCTTAGTTACAAGTGTTTAAAACAATTTTGGTTAGGGTTTGGGGGTAAAAGGGTCAAAATAAAAACTCTAAATGGTTAACCTAATAATTAGGATTATGACTAATCTTTCTAACATGACTAATTAAAATGTGGGCCATGGCTAACTAATGCATGGGTCCAACTAGAGTCTAAGTTACCCCGGGTCCCGTTACAAGTCGGATTGAGATGAAATTCGAACCCGACTCAAATAATCCCAAAAATATCATAAATAATAAATAATATAAATAATTAAAGAGTCAAATACAAAAATTCCTTAGGCCAGAAATGACATTAAATATCATAATCACATGGTTAGGCTCTAGGTCAAACAGTCTCTAGGGTTTCACTAGCAAAACGTCAAAACCACAAGTCATTGATTTAAATAATTTTAAAATGATTTAAAATACCAAAATATATCATGAATTAAATATCATTATTAAAATAATTATAAACACGAAATTTCAAAATTACCCTATTTGGAAAACTGGGTGCTACAACTCTACCCACCTTAGAAAAATTTCGTCCTCGAAATTTAAGATCGATAGTACTCCTTCTAGAGCCTCTAACCTACCAATATCTAAGGTAACACTTCCTAACACTGGAATAATAAACGGACATCTAAATAGTGTCAATCTAGGAATACCTCCAACACTGCTCTGCTGTACGGCGGAATAATGGATGGACTAATATAGGGACTGGACCTATTTTAAAGTGGTCTTAACTAAGGATGAAAAGGAACTGATCATAGGCTATAGGTATGCTCAAACTATTATCTTCCTATTAACCATCTATTAATACATTCTATTACCATAGGAACGATGCATTACTAAGACATATAGGCCCCTATCTCTCATAACACATTTATACTCACCAAAAGACTAGTACATCCTATCAAGGCTGATACTATAATCTCTCATAAATCTCATAAGCTACATGTTTATAGACACACATCCCCACATCAAGGACTAACCTATATATATCTACAACTGATACTAATGGGGTGACGTCCCTATTTTCCAACAATCAAGGTCAAATTTTTTTATCTAATCATGCAATTTGAAGGAATAGTATACAAGGTCAGGGCATACCGTAGCAGTTGGAAGTCTCACCTAGGTACACTAATCATTCTAGGTCAAAACAGTACTATGGTATCAACACACAAACAATCTAGGGTGTCCTAATTGGGAAGGTAAGGGAACAACAATTATCAAGGTTGTAGGGCTGTCTACCATCCTATATAAAAATTGGTCATTAACAAGCAACTAAGAAATTATTAAAAGGTACTATTCTATAAAATAGAAAAATTAAAAATTTAGGCACACAAATCACAAATAGATTTTTGTCTTGACACGATCTAAGTTGATCAATTTCGGGATAAAACGAGATTTGGGCAAGAAGAAAATCAATAAAATCAAGTATGAGCACGAGCATCCAATGACGGAGGTTCAGGTCATGATTAAATTTAATCGACTGAGTACGAATACGAGGTTCATAGGCGATGAAAAGATTTCAAGGAGAATTATCAAGGCTGTCGCGAATGAGACTCTAGGATCAAGTTTAACTATGTCTCCATTCTCGTAGATTGATACATGAAAAAGCGAACCAAAGTGCAATAGGTTGATCAGACCATCATGTACCGTTCTGACTAGACAATATGTTAGTGGGTGGCCACCCAATAAAATATGTCATGACAAGCTCGAAAATAGATAAGCTTGCAAAACTAAGGCTAATTTAGCAGCACAAGATATAAGGGTGGTAATGATGAAAGGAATTACATAGTCCAAGTTTCTTAACCAACGGGTCAAGTAATCAGATAAGGTACAAGGTTAAGCATCTAAGGAAACAAGCAGAACACCATCACATGTCGGGTCGAAAGAATTGAGTCAAGGCTGGATTTCTAATTGAAATAAGAAGAAATTTAGCATAATGGTAGAGGTTATAGTTTAGCCAGTTGACCAGAAAATCATATCAAGAAAATAGAGTACAAGAAGACGGGTTTTAGTGGGACATGATATACCTACACGAAGTGAGCTCGTCTAGGTCTTGCATATAAGATTTGTTGGAGGGTAACAACTAGTATTACATTCGAATATCAAAGTCACGATAAGGAACGTCAAGGATCTCAATTAGAAAGTGGGAGTTCAAGAGGTGGTAATTAATGCACAAAAATAATGAAGATCGAGTTAGTCATCTGCTTCTGATACTCTTAAGTTCATCTGGCCATAACTTGCCAATCATATCTTTACCTCACCAGTCTCCATATAAAATTTAACCTTTACTTAAACCCTTACCATGACTACCGTAGGCAATTCCCAATTTCCAAACATCACTCTTGAAGCACAGCCCTCACATTTAGGAATCAACATTAACCATTTATTTAAATTTCCAAGTTCTTTCACCTTGTCTTAAATTTGACCCAAAACCTCTAAATCCCGTTTACGAATTCCTTGAACTTGTTCAAATTATTCTCCTCGTATTATTTAATTTAAATCTCTAGGCCTTACAAAACTTATCTTCCATCACAAAATCAACTCCATATTTTCTTCGACATACACCCTTGAATATTATTCTCCTAAAAATATTTCACAACAATCTCTAAACTTCCATAACTTTGTGTTCTCTCTATCCCTAGTCATTTCCTCGCAACATCTTGTTTAATATCTTATTAAACACAATTAACTTCTCTTTTCCATTACTAACCTTCTACATAGCCTCAGAGTAAAAGTTTTCCCCAGAATCAATAACCAAGATTTTCTAAGTTCTCAAAACTAGGTTGACCTCTGATATCCTCATTAGTTTGAATACACCTATAAACTATCTCATAACCCCAAAATTTCTCTAAATGTAATTGTTTCCAGATTGGCAGTATACATCTCTTTATTCTATTCGAGACCTTTACCACATTTCTATCTCAAGTTTCCATATGGAACACTCCACATTTGATTTCCTTTAGATCATCATAAATAACCAGTTACGTCTTTTCTGAGCTACATAATTTACGTCACTTCCTTAGCCTTCCCCATGCAAAAGATACGAAGATTCAAGGTTTCGAAGTACATCTGGTAGGGACGACAAGATATGGGTAATTAATGTAATGAGACAGAGTTTAAGATAAGAGGTAAATAAGAATACAAGGGAATAATGGCGAGAAAGAATAATGAAGATATGTTCCTTCTCATCGGTTCAAACGAGAGGAACCCATCAAGCTTAAATTCAATAGCAAGGAATGAGGGTGAATCCAAACAAGAGGAAAAGGAATTCCAATTGAAGTTCAAAATGAGTTTCTCAGGGGTCGTCCCAGAAATCTCTCAAGAATCCTAAGTGTGATTGAGTACCTTGGATTTAAAAATATTAATCTAAATACAAAATTAAATCAACAACTACAAAATTTTATCAAATATCAACTAATACCAGGATTCAAAGTTCTACAATGAATCCACAAAATCAAATTCAAATCAAGGAAAAAGGTGAATCAAAACAAGGAAAAGGAGTTTAAATCGGAATTCAAAATGAGATTCTCAAGGGTCATCCCAGAATCTCTCAAGGAATCCTAACAGTGATTGAGTATCCTCTCATCCTAACATCTTAATTTATATATCCTATAGCAGGCTCGTACTAGTACAACTAAGTCATTACGCTACTACGAATTGCACTAATGCGAATCTCGACCTGCATGGGCCACCACTAAAAACGTGTCACGACCCGCACCCTAGAGTTAGGCCACGGGAACGTAACAACGCCCACCTACGCTGCAGTGTCGGCGATAGAACGCTGTCCTAGGTCCCAATGCATCTAACAGTATAGACTAAACAGTTTATACTCCCCGAATGGGGGTGACATAGCAGAATGTAAACTCAATCACATCTAAGGTAGAGCATAAAGGAAGATAGATAAAACATGAAATCGAAAAGCGATACAACAGATAAAAGTCTAAGTGTCTAAGATACAAACTCAGAATACATCTCAAAACTCAAATACAGTAATCCATAAATACAACTCAAGATGACTAAAAATAAACTATAAGCAAAAACCCTAGATATCTATGCAACCTCTACTGTCTCCTCTAGGCTAGCAGGCAACCTCCAGGCTATCTATAAAATTTATCAACGGGTCCAGTCAGGACTGGAGCGAGCACAATATATCTCAACAAGTCATAACAGAAAAAGAAATGTAATCATGCTAGAGAATAAAATACAGGATCTGAAGAAATAGCATAATATAAAAGAGAGACTGTAAGTAAATATCTATGATATATATAAAGAGAGACAGTGCTAGTGATTTTGAGTACAGACGAACATGTGAATGGCTTAGGACTGATTCATGACTACACTAAGAGTGATTCATGACTACACTACTTTGGATATTTATTCACATGACCATTCATACTCCCCGTACCCCAATCAATACACAAGGATCCATTCAAGTTACGTTAAGATTTATGATTATACTACGTTTCCCATAAAGGGTGATTCATGAATTGATTCGTGAAGGCTCGATGATCATGAGGGTACATGAGTCACTAGCTGATTCCCGAAGATTCATGATGATAGAAGCATTGATACGTGATGTAAGTAAAACACACATGACAAAAGTATCTGATGCTCCCGAGAGGGATAACATCTCATGAAGGGATCCATATAGTACCAATCCGTGTTCCACGTGTCAGCATCAAGGAGATAGTCTAAAGCAGGAAATATAATCCTAAATATGATATAAAATGATCAAAGAATGTACTCGCCTGATATCTGAATGTCCAAGGAAAGATACTGTCCGAGGAGAGGTGTCTGGCTCCTAATTAGAACAGCACAAGTCCAACATATCCAGAAAGGTAATATAAAGCACTACAATATATTCTACATGAATCTAGGTCAGACTAGGCCAAAGTCAACCCTTGGTCAACTCTGGTCAACTGCACTAGTCAAACTAGGTCAAACTAGGTCATGTCCTAATCCAACAAGTCTTACTTGGCCTAACCAAGACTATCCTAGCAAGCACACATCAATACAAGGCTATATAAGCCAACATACACCCAACTCTATTAGCATGCAATTATTCAATACTCAAATAGGCAAGAATTTACATTGGATATACACTAGGTAATCTATTACTTTCAGCTATATGTGTCTACATATATATACACATGCATATATTGGTATTCAATATTAGGTCTATAATCATGGCATTTCAAATGGTTATATAAACTTATATATTACAACACAATATGCTAACATATATAATATACATACATAGCTAAGTTAACTATATTCATAAATACTTATTTAAGAGGCTATGTGTGTGTATGTGAACATGACAAAGGGGCAAGTGAGGGTTAAATGGGCATACATAGTGTATACATATCAAAGAGTGTCAAAGTGTAAGTGAACAAAGTGTCAAGTGTGATAGTGTCAACATAGTGTAAGGGGTACATGAGGTAATATAGGATTTATGTTAACATAGAACATTATATCTCATTAACTTGTATATTGTATACATTACATCTATTATTACATTACATTCATGCTTGCATTCATCATCATTCATTTATTCTCTTGCACTACTATATGCACCATACATTATATACTATGGAACCTACATATTTATTACAAGTCATACTTACATGCTTACATTAGATAGGATACTTACACCTCATACATCATTTATTTAAATATTTACTCATGCTTGCATTCTCTATTTAATTACATAATGTATATATATTAACATGGGTTAAAATCAAATAGAACATTATATTACACACAAGGGTGCACAAAATGCATATGCCGAATAGTAACTCCTACTAATAATTAATATTGTATCATCACAGCATGAAGTGAAATCTAGGATTAAAGTATGTTATAGATCTATGTGTTAGCTTTCTGAAACTTCAAACGGATCGCGTTTTCGTTTCCGGAAACTCCCGGAATCGTGAAAACACCGAGAACGCGTTTGTCTTTCGTACAGCTGACACTCAAATAATTTCTAGAAAGTTACATAAAGAATTAGGCCTAACAATACATGTTTTTGGAAAGCTAACTTCAATACGCTTCTTTTAAAAAAATTGGAGATTAAACCGAGCTTTGAGCTAGAAGTTATGACATTTCTAAGTTAGGGCTGAAATTAAAAACGTAGATAAAAATCATGACGGATTTAGATAGTTTGAGCCAAAAGAATACACAATATAATCCTAATTATCCACAACAATAATGATAGTAATAATATGAGGAACCACACTCACAAACTTGATTATATAATCATCATGAACCATTTATTACATATATAAATATAGATACACTCTCATTACAATATATAGATATATATATATATATATATATATAGATATATATATATATATATATTATATACACACAAATCTATATATGTAACATGAACACATATAAGAGATACATGAATGAAATGTAAAGTACTCAAGAACACATCTCTACATATTCAAATCTGAGATTTAATATGAATTAATTCATTTAATCAATATTTTAAATATAAAGTGTGTCCAAGTTTGGGGGTTTTTCCCATGAACACAAGACACAACAATAATACAATAGAAATTCCTAAATGACTATAATGGACACAAGAGGACACAAAATAGGGACACAACAATGGGGTCATTCCTATGGTTAAAACTTTCCTAAATGCAAAATGGAGAAATAAAGAGAATGAAATATACCTAATGGAGAGAAAATCTAAGGAGAAAGGCTTCTTCCTTGGGAGAGCTTGAGAGCACTTGGGGAAGAAGACTTCTCAAAGAAAGGAAATGAGATGGGAGTCCTATTAGGGCCGGCCACAATGGTTATCCCCCCCTTCATTGAATATTACAAGTTTGCCCCTCCCTTAGTTACAAGTGTTTAAAACAATTTTGGTTAGGGTTTAGGGGTAAAAGGGTCAAAATAAAAACTCTAAATGGTTAACCTAATAATTAGGATTATGACTAATCTTTCTAACATGACTAATTAAAATGTGGGCCATGGCTAACTAATGCATGGGTCCAACTAGAGTCTAAGTTACCCCGGGTCCCTGTTACAAGTCGGTTTGAGATAAATTCGAACCCGACTCAAATAATCCCAAAACAATATCATAAATAATAAAATAATATTAAAATAATTCAAAGAGGTCAAATGCAAAAATATTCTTAGGCCAGAAATGACATTAAAATATCATAATCACATGGTTAGGCTCTAGGTCAAACACTCTCTAGGGTTTCACGAACAAAACGTCAAAACCACAAGTCATTGATTTAAATAATTTTAAAATAATTTAAAATCACCAAAAATTATATCATGAATTAAATATCATTATTAAAATAATTATAAACACAAAATTTCAAAATTACCCTCATTGAAAAACTAGGTGCTACAGATTGTGGGTAGGGGTTGTAGAAGCATGGAAAATATCAGAATAATGATCTATGCGACTCGGATCAGGAGAACCCCATGCGGCTCATACAGGAAGGTCCCATGCAATTCAGAGAGACTCTTAGTCTCATGCGGCTCGTTACGGAGAGTCTATGCGGCTTACATAGGGACAGTCCTATGCGGTTCAAAGAGCCCCCTAGCCGCATGTGGTTCAGAAGTACATGTGGCTCACATACGACCAACAAAGATATGCGGCTCGATCAACGCCACGTGTCCCCATGGGACCCGTTCACACAGCTGGCCATCGAGCAATGGTCCTATTTAATGCTCTGCCGTGATTTAACAGCTGACGGCTCTGACATGAAGTGTCATAATGGCCCTGTGATAATGACAGGCTCTTTGGGAACAGAAGAAAATCTTCGACCGATCCGAGATTGCCACATGGCTACCCCCATGCGGCTCACTTGAAGAATAGACCCATGCGGCTGGCAAGAGTCATCCTCCTGCGGCTCACCAAGAAGCCATCCTATGCGGCTCGTGAAGTATTATATCGGCTCACCAAGAAGCCATCCCATGCGGCTCGCGAGTACTACACTTATGCGGCTCACCAAGAAGTCATCCCATGCGGCTAGCAAGAATCGTCTTCCTGCGGTTCACCAAGAAGTCATCCCATGCGGCTGGCAAGAGTCATCCTCCTGCGGTTCACCAAGAAGCCATCCTATGCGGCTCGTGAGTACTATATCTATGCGGCCCACCAAGAAGCCATCCCATGCGGCTCTTGAGTACTATACTGATGCGGTTCACTGAGACGCTGTCTCATGCGGTTCATAGATATCATGCGGTTCTGACAGGATCCACCATTAAGACACGTGGCATAGATTTAATGGCCCTCACGACTTAACAGCTGATTATGGGATATAGATCAATCAGAGATTTACCAGATCCCAATGATCATATTTAACATTATCCTCATAATTAATGAGATCAGGTCAAATCATTCCTGATCAAGCTAAGGACACGTGGCGAGAGATCCAAGCTTGACACAGCCATCATGAAGATTTAAAGCAATCAGCATTAATTTTTCACAGGATTCAATATTATCCCCATTTATGGCCAGATCCTTCATGCCAAAAACGAATGGTCCAGATTGGTTATACATCAGGCCGCCGCCACTTTGAGAATGGGTAATCATCCAAACCCTAATGATACCCCCACTATTATAAATAGTAAGGTGCCATTCCCTTGTAAAATACACGATCAAAAGGAGAGAGACAAAAAGAGCTTCCCCCCTAATAATCAGAGAGAAAACCACAGAGAAAGAGAGAAGTCAGAAGAGCAACCCGAGGAGAGCAAGAAGAGCATTTCTTCATCAACGCCAACCATCTTTTCACAGGAGCCAAGGTTGCATACCGATCGTCCAAGGAGTAAGGCAGGGCTGCCGTCGCCTTTCCGAGCCTCTATCGTCACCCCCCAAAATCTAAAATAAACAATTGTACTTAGATTGCTGTACCTAGGTTTTCGTCCCTAGGCTTTCTTTGTACAAGCGAGTTTGTAACGTGAAGTAAAAGTCCGGTCCTCCGATAATTGTTCTGTTCTTTTATATTTTATGGCAAACACGATGGCGACTCTACTGGGGACAAACTTCTCCACGGCTGAAAAGTTGGTGACGCATTCGGATGCAGCCAAACTTGGCTCCACGCAACAAAAGATGGTCGTCCGCTTCGACCAACAGGCGTTTGAAGAGATGCTCTCCGAGGAAAGCGCTGGCCCGGTCCAGAAGCGCACCCGCACGACAAAGGCTCACAGAGAGTGGAGGCCAAAATCATTTGCTCCTCCCCAAGCCCTCGACGGGATACCCTCTGTTGCTCAAGACGGCGAGAAGGACTCTTCTGCGGCCCCACTTCAGACCGTAGACAACTCTGCTATCCCCAAGTCCGGCAGAAGAAAACACTATGATGCTAGACTTGCAGGGGCAAAGAGGAACTCTACGCGAACCAAGCCGCATAGGGGTGCTAACCGCATGGAAAAAGCTCATGCGGCCACATCAGCTAGCCGCATGAAGAAAAATCATGCGGTCACATCTGTCAGCCGCATGGCTTATGCGGCTACAGTTGCCAATGACATGGATGAAACTCATACGGCTATGGAAGTCAATCGCTTGCAGAAAACCCATGCGATCATAATTGCCAACCGTATGCGGCCAGCCTGCACGGTCGTGACTCCTAGCCGCTCAAAAATAACTCATCCAACAGCAGAAGACAACCGCATGCAGACAGCCTGCACGGTACTCAATTCTAGCCGCATAGCGTCCATTCCACGCTCCTCTCGATCAGTCTTCGACCGTCTATCGTACGGTCCTGACTCTGATGGTTATCTGGATGATAAGCCAGACTCTATGGTATTCAACTTGGACTCCTCCTATTACGCACCCGCAAGTGCTAAAAGGAGGAAGTCTAGGGCAGCGCGGGCTCACCAAGCCCAGTCAGCCGCCCCAACCTCTGACCATCGGGCGTCCCGCTGATTATCACGCGGGCCTCTGATGAGAAGTTGTACAGAACTACGCGAATCCAGCCCCCGGCGGCGAACGGACAGAGTGGTTCCTCTGACCTGCGTGAGGATATCCTCCACAAGCGCAAGGAAAGAGATGGGTCTTCGGTATGCAAAGAGTCCTCGCTTGGACGTCACTGCACCCAAATCATCGTCAACTGCTGTTGCAACAACGCGGCAGTGACGAAAGATCGGACGTCAGTCTTCCAAAGACTACAGCGTCCGAGCTCAGAAGACGAGGCACCTCCTGTTGTCTCCTACAATTCCACTCAGAAATCCCTCGTCGAGGGGAGAGGAAAGAAGGCAAGCATCTCCACCCCGAAGACCTCAACCACTACAGCTAAGAAACTGTCGTCTAAACGGTTGTCCTCCACCGGAGTATTCCAACACACCCGTTCAAAGACGAAATCTGCTACAGTAGGAAATTCATCATCCACATCGCTGGGGGTGGAGGGTAGCAGTCCTCCAAACATCCACAACAATCCGGTGTTTCAAGGAAACGAACCCGGGGAAACAACTCTCCCATCAGGTACAACAGACGCCGTTGTCCCCGAGGACATCCATGACTCTCAAGACGAAGAAGACTCTGAGGCTGGGGGTACCGTTCCTTCTGAGTCTGAACTAGAAGACAATATTTCCACATATCCCGATGACTTCTCGGTACATGGGTACGACTCGGAGGGCACATCCTCCACCTTTCCTTCCATCACTCCTCATGTAAGGACGATGTTCATGACGGACAACAATCAAGGTGGTTCCAGTGATCGCCAGCGCATCGACAGTCTCGAAGCCATATTACTTGCTTTGGTCAAATCTGTAGACGAGATTAAAGCAGCCCTTCCAACTCTGCAAGGAGGGATGCCTGGCCAAACAAGCACGGGTCCCGCGGTCAATACGGACTCGAATTCGGTGGCACCAAACCCGGGCAACAATCCTCCCGAAATAATAGCCCCTACCGCGACAGATGAGGCCCGAGAAGTAAGAAGAGAGGTTCAGGAGCTCCGAGCCATGTTCTATGCCCGAGAAAATGCTCAAGACCTCAGAATTCAGCAACCATACCCTGCTGAATGGAGGGATGTTCCATTCCCACCAAAATATAAGCCGTTCAATATCAATCTATATGATGGCAAGACCTCAGCAAGTCGGTACATCACTTACTTCGAGGTCACCACCGACCATTTGCCCCATGATGATGCTATCCTCACTCGATTATTCATTGGGGCATTGGAAGGAGTCGCCTTCGACTGGTATCACAATCTGCCGGACAACTGCATCCACTCCTTCGTCGGCTTCAAGCACCTCTTCTTGGAGAGATTCTACGAAGTAGGGTAGGACGTCACCATGTCCACCCTCATGGAAGTCGTCCAAGGGGAGAAAGAGTTGACAAGGAACTACATTGAGCGGTTCCGCCAAACCGCCATGAAGCTGCCCTCCAGAAATCCAGATTCCTCTTTGATTGAAATTTGCCAAAAGAGACTGCTTCTAACAATCAGTCTCTGGATGGGCGAAAGTTAGTTCAAAGACTGGAAGACGTTCATCATCAGTGCTACAAGCGCCGAAGAACGACTGAAGAAGGCTCGCCAACTGGGATTACATATCTCGGAAGGAGAAAACAAGGGCAAGCGTCCCAACAACGATAATAGGGTAGCCCCTCCAACAATCGGGACAGCAAGGGAAAGCAGGCTATAGTGGCCGATACAGCACAAAAACCTGAACCGAAGCTAGCAGACAAACAATAGCCGCAAATCATTTACTCCTTTGAAGACGGTCACGTTAAGCCCATCTTGGACATGCTCATACAAGGGGACAGGATTCAGCTTCCTCCACCAAGACGAGAACCACGGCCGGCAGAGATGGAGAATCCAAAATACTGCCATTATCATCGCTATGTCCATCATGCTACACATGATTGCTACCAGCTGAAACGGTACATACAAAACCTCATCGATTCGAACGCGCTGGCCATCGATTTCGAAGAGGTGGCCGTGGCGGCCAATATGGTGTCCGTACAATTCGGCAGCTTCCTTCCGATAGAGACTCAAGACGGGGTGGTCCCCGTCCCTCTAGCGACAATGGAGATTACCAATCTTCCACCTCCCCGAGATCAGGCTGCCGGTCTAGTACCCCTCACCACATCTCGAGGGGAGGTCATGTGGATCCATCCAGACTTGGTGTCAGAAGTAACTCGGCCCACACCATATTCCACCGACAAGAAAAAAAGTAGAAAGGTCAGGACCTGCCACACAATCTTGGCAGACAACGAGGAAGCTACAGCCGTCGTCACACGGTCTGGAGCGTAATCCCAACCTGTGGTTGACAATCCAGCTGAAAACCATCAACCCACTACAGCTGATGCTCCGGGACCGGCTCAGCCTTTGACGACCGACAAGCCTAGGCCGAGGGAGACTCGCTTCGACAAATCCCTCCGAAAAAACAGCCCAAGGGCTAGAGAGGCCCTACAACTTTGACATCTTAGCGCAATTGGCTAACACACCGGCCAAGTTATCACTGTACGAACTCCTGAGGCTCTTCAAGGACGTTCGTATTGCATTAAGCGAAGCACTCCAAAATGTCGATGTCTATCTGGCTCAATCCAACCTCACCGGGGAGGACTCACCTGTGGATCTCCAGGACAGTGCCTGTACGGGAGCAATGCCCAACATCGTCTTCACTCCGCAGGACATGCTCATCAAAACCAACCTATACGATCGCCCACTATACTATACTGGATACATCGGCGACGTAAAGGTGGATCAGATGCACATTGACCCAGGCTCTTCCATAAGCATCATCCCGAAGGGTCTGCTATACCATCTCCGCATCCCAATGCATCGCCTGACACCTACAAGCACCGCCATCAGCGGTTTCAATTCAGGCAGGAGCTACCCTATTGGAAAGATTCGTCTGAAGTGTCAAATTGGCGACCTCCAATTCGAAGTCACCTGCTACGTCATCGATGCAGACACTTCTTACAACATCCTCTTAGGGCGCCCATGGATACACGATTATATGATCGTGTCTTCCACGCTGCACCAATGCTTCAAATGTCGACAAACACGGCTTCGTGAAGACGGAATTTGCTGACATCGATCCCTTTAAAGGGGTCGAATCTTACTACTCGGACCCTGCCTATACGAAAAGTCGAAGAGGTACCTTGATAAGAAAATGAACAAGCTGGTACCGAAACGGCCATGGGATCAGAAGGACCTCTGACGATCCACCTCCAAGCTCGCAAACCGGGAAGGTCCGCACCCCTAACCGCCACTCTGCGGAAGGACACGATCAGCCTCTCGGCGCAGGAAGAGCAGATGATAATCCGGCTACCAAGGTCTGGTCAAGTACCGAGATCCACAACGGGGCCACTAACAATCAGACTGTCGAGAGTCGGTCAACCCCAAACGGAGAAGCTCAATCCCTCCGACAGGCCACTGACGATACGCCTTCCCAAGAAGGGTTGTCACCCCCCGATGCGAGGTCCGACACTTCTAGCGAATCGGCCACTCCCCACTCCACATCAAATGCCAAACTGGGGGTCGCTAGTCTGCCAACGACTCCGCGCTCTGCTCCATCAACTGAACCACTGACAATCAAACTTCCCAGGTCGCTAGTCTACCAAGTATGTGGCTGCCCACACTGATGTCCCCTCCGCTGATGATATAATCTTCCTAGAAAAGATACCTTACTTCATCAATAAAGGGTTATCTTTGAACTACCCCGAGCTCAATAAGCTATGTACAATGTATGCTATAGAACACGGTATAGGCACCCACCTACACACACAAGTGACAAATGTGTATACCGTAATCCAGCTTACTCCAGTAGAAGACGCTTACCGAATCATTGAGGGAGGGGATCATCCGATCATCTTCGGCCGGACGATCAAACCGCGTCCCTTCACCATAGAGGAAGCCGACCTCGGGTCGGATGCAGGGAGATTGCCTCTGTATCTCTATAGCCCTCAATCCAAATATCTTATGCAGAAACAGGGGGATGATCTGGAGATGACGCCAGGTTTGAACTACGGTACTGGGCGACGATTACCTTTGAAGCCGCCGGTCCCCGGCGGGCAAACCACGAGACTACTATAGCAAAAATCGATGCGGGTTGGGGTATGTAACGCCTACTACAACCCCTAAGAGTTCAGATGAAGAATATGACTGGCAGTCACATTCAACCGGGTCACCAATATCGGACTCGAATACCAGCATCGGAGATGTGTTCAGACAAGTCATGACAGTCAACATGGCATTCGCCGACGCTTACGAAGAAGACGAAGACATCCCCAAAATCCTCGAGCCAGAGCTATGGGCCCAGCAATTGGATGCACAATAGGAAAAAATAGTTCGAACTAAGAGAACCTTCTACTGAAGATGAGGTCATACAAGTGGATCTCGGCAGCGAATCTTCTCCAAAACCGATCTTCGTTAGTAAAAGCCTAGCAGACGAAGAGCGGGAGTGTTTGCCATTAAAATTGTTTGATTGAAAACTTTAATAAAAACAGAACAGTGTTACAATGTAGGACTTAGATATAGTCCTAGGAGTACACTTTTGTTTAAGCTGGGTCCTTAGTGCTAATGGAGCGAGTGGTAATGCGTTGACTCCGTTGACCGGCTGACGACGGTTATCGGTTCTCTGAAGGCGTGGATTGCTCTGGGTGCTGGAGCTTGCTGAGAGGAGGAAGACGTTGAGTGTCTGTATCTGCCTCTCTGATGATTCCTTGTATGTTCGTTATGGATTCTGTCTGTTGTCCGTGGGTGAGAAGGAAATGATCCCTCTATTTATAGCTGGGCAGGTTGGCTGCTCATGTGCGCATATAGGATGCACCGGTGTGTGGGGACGCCACGTGGAAGTTGCTGATGGGGGCGTGTAGATGATGCGCCCTGATTGAGGGGGAGAACTCTTCATACTGCTGTTGTGAGCCGGCACGTAGCAGAGGAGAAGATCTTTCTGTTGCTGAAATCTTGGACGAGTTGAGTCAAAGGACATGTGTCATCGACCCATGGCTCGAAGATCTCAGATTTGGGGGGGCAGTGATCTGGTGAGCTGCGCCTTGGATCTGGGCGCAGGAGGAGGCTGCGGCTCATAACCTTTAGGAGTTACAAACCATTTAGGGCGCATGGCTTTTGAGGCGCATGCAGGTGACCTTCCTTCTGTCTTTCGGGATCATAGATCAGTCTGAGACGCATGGCTTTTAAGGCGCATGCAAAGCTTCAACTGGAGACTCTTCTTCTGTCTTTAGGGATCAGTGAAGGGTCTGAGGCGTATGGCTTTTGAGGCGCATGCTGGTTTGGACGCATGGCCGTAGAGGCGCATGCTGGTTTGGACGCATGGCCGTAGAGGTGCATGGTGATTTGGACGCATGGCCGTAGAGGCGCACGCGGATGGCCACGTGGCAGTAGCCGTCGGAATAGAGTCATGATGATGCTGACGTTGCCGACGCTTCGTTCTCTGAAAAAGCTGTCAACTGTTCAGACTTTGGGAAGCGTGCTGCCAACTCTGGTGTCAGTTCAGCATTTAATGTTTGTGACGTTCGATGGACAGCTGAGTGGGCACATTGGTCGGTGTTCCACTCGGCATGGAGATGTGAGGAGGGGCGCATCCTCTGTGATGTGCCGGGTACTGTAGGGCACGTCTGTGTGATGCGCCTGATGCTGGAGGGCACGTCTGTGTGATGTACTGTTTGGCTGGTGCATCCGATATGTCCTTTAATGATGCGTCTGTCTCGCTCCCCGAGTGCTATAAATAGCCGTTTGGCTGAATTCGAGGCGTCCGGTTCATCCATTTAATGCAAATTCATTGCACAGAATTCAGAGAGTCATCCACTTGGCGCGTGGGTTTGATTTGCCCGGCCTATAAATAGTGGCATGGAGAGAAGGTTTGCTCCTTATTCCCTCACGTACTTCCAACATGAACTTGGATATGTGGGTGCATTCTGTTGACGAAGTGCTCCCGAGGGTAAAGATGAGACGTCGTGTTGTCTTCGATGCACTTGAAGGTGACTGTTACATCCAAAAGACGGAGTCGAGGGCTTCTGAGGCAGGCGGAAGGTGCCTGTTGCATCCAAAGATAAGGATGTTCGGGCCTCGTCTCCGTTGTTCCGGAAGAGCCGTAGATCGGACTGGTGGTGCTAGGCCCTCTCTTCCTTCAAAGTGGGTGCCGCCCACTTTGATTGTGTTGAAAGCTCCTTGTGCCATGATTTCGATTACGGTCTTTCTTGGTCTTTGGAGGCTCTTCCGAAGCCTCCCCTGGCCACATCATTTGCGGTGCTCTTCTCTTTCTTGGTTCCAGCCAGAGGGTTAAATGCTTTGCTTGGCGAAGCACTTATCAGGCGAGCCTGGCTGGAAGAGCGGCACATCTGGGCTCTGCTCGGCCAGGTGAGCCTGGTTGGGAGAGTTGCACATAACTGAGCTGCTGAAGGGATGCACATAACTGAGCTGGATGCACATAACTGAGCTGGATGCGCATAACTGAGCTGCTGAAGAGATGCTAGGATGCGCCTGGCTGGAGGCGTATGACATCTGTTACGCCTGGCTGACACCGTATGGGGACTGTTTGCGCCTATCGAAAAGCGCATGGTGGTTGCTACGCCTATCTGGAAGGCGCATGGTGGCTGTTGGCTGTAGATCTAGGATCCTTCCTTTGTAGAAATTCTCCTTTGTACAATCTTTTCTAGACATGTAATAGACTTATATTTATATAAATAAAGTCCTTCTTCGAATGTCTATGGCTTATTTGATTAGCCGTCCGAGTTCTGGCGCATGTAGTGTCTGGCGCATGGGCTTTCTGGTTGTAAATTTCCATGCTTCTACAAGACCCCCTTCAAAGTTTTCAAAACTTTTGAATAAGTTTTGGAATACTTTGAATAAGAAGCATGGAGGTCAGGGCGCATGATTTTTGGGCGCATGCTTGTTCGGGCGCATGCTCCTTTCAGTTGATGATGATGACGCCTTGGTAACCCAAAAGATTAATGATGATCTTTTGGTTGTATTTGTTGTTATCTCCTCACGGAACTCGAAGCGACGGCTGAGATTACTCGTCATCGATTCACGCGTGCGACCAAGCCCTATAAATAGGTAAGGGTTGGAGAGAGAGAGAGAGAGTTCATCTGCTCTGTGCCTTGCTTTCTTTAGAGTTTTTTTCTTCAAAACCCTAACTTTTCCTTCTCTGAGAGAATGGCTCCCAAGACTCCTCGCGGTGGTGCCGACAAGGGGAAGGAGAAAGCGAAGGAGTTCGTTGGTGAGGATGCACCTATCACCCCTGCAACTCCGGCCGACGTTCGTCCTGAGGTGACGGGTGGGTTCATCTCCTTCACATAATCTTTTGGGCCAGACTGTGCCCTAACTCAGATTTGTTGACGCGTATGGACTTTTGTCCTGATGATATGCCGAGGTTCTACCCCGCCGACGTGCATAGGTTTACACCTTTATCATGCACAGAGGTTTAATGGCTGACGCGCATGGGTTTCGTACCCTGATGATGCGCCGAAGCCTTCGCTGACGCGCATGAGCTCACGCTCTGAATGCGCCGAAGCTCTAATGCTGACGCGCATGGGCTTACGCCCTGATGATGCGCCGAAGCAAGTTGACGCGCATGGGCTTACGCCCTGATGATGCGTTGAAGCTATTTGACATTTTTCTTTTTGCCTGACTTCCATCTTTGTTGTATCAGTGTCGATGATGATCCCTTTGTTGAATGAGGTCCTTCTGGACGCTTCTCTTTGTCAGATGGGAGTTGATTTTGACGAGGCGGTGATCAATCCTGCGAAGGATGCTATCTTACAGGACCAACCTCGTGAGAGAATGCTACAAATCCAGACCCAGTTGCCTCTTTTCCTCCAGAGTATGATGGAGAGTGGTAAACTGAAGTCTGCTGAATCCGAAAGTGTAACTTTCTTAAAACCTGCCTTTCTGTTTGGCGACCGACTAGTCTCTTCCGATGCGAAGATACTGAGGATTAGAGAAGACTGGTTCTTTTCTGCCAAAGGCATGGTTTTGTACATGCGGAAGGTTGACCGCCAGTTGCCGCTGACAGCTTTTTATCGTCTAGCTTCGAAGAGAAGGATGGGTTGGGAACTTACTCCCTCTCAAGGAGGGGCCTTGGGAGGTACCCTCTCAATTGACGCCTCCTCGAACCAGCGAGATACTTTGACCGCTTCCCGAGCCGGTTCTTCTTTCAGTTACCAAGCCTTGCGTCCTGGGAGCATCTACAGTGAGGTTCCAAATGACACGTTTCCCTTCAGTGCCCCGATCTTTGCAAATCGGATACTGACATCAAAGGTGATGTATCCGACAGGTAGCTTCAGAGTCGAAGGCTGGTGTCACTACATCCCGAAGTGGGACGAGTTGACCACTTAGGTGCTTTCAAGGTTCGAGGTTGAGCTTAAAGAGATCGGGCTGACAGCCGCCATTCGGGCCACGCAGGCAGGCATGGACCTCAATAAGCCTATGTTCCTTGCGCTCTTGGAGCTTTTCAATGCCCAGACTGGTAGCTTCTTTACCCCGGTGGGGGAGTTGGGATTAGCCCTTCATGAGATGTACGAAGTGTCCAAGCTTCCTTGGGGCTCGGAACCGTACGAGGAATATTTTCCATCAAATTAAGAGATCCAAGTTCTGGAGGATAAGGATCCGGAGATGATGGCTGTTTTCAAAGAGGTGACAAGCCATCATTATCTGATGCACCGGAGGGACAAGGGCAAGACCCAGCCTCATATGACTGCTTGGAAGGACTACGTCTTCAGGCAGGACTTGACGGATCCTTCGAGGATTCGGTTTGCGACTCCGCAGGGATTGAAGCCCGCGGAAGTGAGTTCTGAAATAAGCCGGCTGGACGAAAGGACCCCACACTCTAATGAGGGCGGCAAGGCTACGTACAGCTGTTTCTGGAACTACGGGCACCGAATGTCATCCAAGGCAGTATTGACGTCCTACTTGATGATATGGCTCCGGGATTGCGTATTTGCAGGTGGATCCGGTACCGTCGAGAGGGTACATCGGAATCTCATTTTGCCTGCGGTGAAGTTGGACTGTGGACGACTCTCCTCCCCGCGATGGTGTGCAACCTGTTGCGCAGTTTGAGGTCTTTTGCCGATGATGTGATCCACGAGAGAGGTAATAATAATAACTTTCCCCGGGCCGAGCTGCCTTTCCATTATCTTATGGGGTGGCTGATTTTGCATCATCCGAACGTGATGAGTCCCGGTCCGGAGGAGGACCATGTCGAAGGAGATGCCTTCATTCGTCGCTTCTATAAGAGGAAGTGGTCTTACACTGGCGTCCCCGTTTGCAGGAGAGTCTTGTCCTACCTTCAGGGGTGGGAGATTGCCAAGGTTGGCCCGATCTTCAAAGATTTCGAGGCCGACGACGATTTAGTTGACTCTGCCGAAGATGCGGTCACTTTGTCGAAATGGAGTTTTTGTTGGTTGCAGAGTATCCGGCCTTCTCACCTGGTCTATCACAACCAAAATAGGTGTTATCTGGAGCCTTATCTGCCAAGCCGATTTGCTCGTCAGTTTGGCTATACCCAGTTAATGTTGCGAAATCCCAGTAGTAGTTTAGGCTTCATCGGGAGTTTGCTGGATGGAGCCCGGGGCTGGCAATATTATAACTCTGGATGCACTAGCGTTAAGTTCACCACGCCAGTTCATAATCCTCGGCCGCCGATCCTATATCCGGCCGCCAAGCTGTATTGCACTATGACTGCTATGTCTCCTGCTTATGACAGGGAGACTAGTTTCATTATTGGAACCCAGCTGGAGGCGATAGCGAATATGTTGATGGCAGCCCGATCATATCGTCTACCAGAGTTGGCGGGGTATCGGGCTGCTGCTGCAGTACCAGTGGAAGACCCGTCTGTCGGGAAAAGGCATGCTGACACAGAAGCTGGTTCTTCTGTACCGAAAAGGTCGAGAAAGGCGCCGACCCCGAAGGTTACGGAAGTGCCACTTATAATGCCAGCAGGATCAATCCCTGCTGAGGTAAGGAATATTTCGTAATTCCAATTCTTTTCGTCATTGTGGCGACTTATGCTCTTCTTCTTGTAGGGATTGAAGAAGAAGTCCCGTGTTTCAAAATCGGGCGCTAGTAAACCAAAGGAGGTGGCAGGCTCTTCTGATGAGCGCATTCCACCGATGCTAATATCTCCCGTGGAGGAAGGTCCCGAAGATGTTCCTGCGGAGGTTTTAATATCTCCTGACTTCGAGGTCGCAACAACTTCTGGAAGAGCACCATCTGCCGTGGAGGCCTTGGATGCTGAGGGTCCTGCGGACTCGAGGCATCCTGATGATAAAGTGGACTGGAGTTCGTCGCCTTCCGATGACGTTCCTCCGGTCTTGCAAGAATCTGCTGCGGGGACAGCAGATATGGTTGAGACAGAGGAGAGGGTTGAATCCCCTCTTTATCATGATGAGGGAAGGTCGGCCGCACCATTGCCGAGTCCTACCCCGGCTTCAACCGTAGAAGTTGAGGCAGCTACCACTCAGGAGGTAGCGACAGATTCTGTCCCTGTTGATGGACTCGATGATGAGACCCGTCTGCCAGTCAAGACTGCTGCGATGGGTCAAGAGACAAGTGATAATCTCCCTATTCTGCCAAGGGAGGTGCCAACTGTTGATAGGACGTTGGGGGTGGAAGAGGTGGCCGTTGACATCGGTGGTTCCTCCGGACTTGAGAAGGGTAAGGGTGTAGAACCCTGTGTCGCTCCTTCTACTTGGGGGACCACCTCGACGCCTGTGCCGGCTCCTTCTGTTGCTTCGGCTCCTCGGGCTAGAAGTCCAGCCCCTGTTGATGAAGAGCCCATTGATGCCGAGGTTCAAGCCTCGCTGATTGAGGTTGGCGGATCTTCTTTCGGTCCGCAAACTGTAGTAGCTTCTCCAACTTCCGCGATGACGCCGCAGGTCCTGGCGGATGCAGACGAGTATGTGAAATTTCTCGTCGAGGGGGTGTACAAAATATTGCAGAAGGGTATATCTGCTGTGATGGATGCCAATGGGAGTTTTGCGACGGCAAAAGCTCTGGCAATGCCCTGCATCGAGCTAATTCGTATTCACCAAGGCCACGACCATATGGCCGAAATTCTGGAGGCTTCGGTGATTGAGCTGGATGAGCGGCTCGCGAAACTTCAATGCATTCAGCGAAATGACCTCTCTGTCCTGATAGATGCGAAGAAGGAGAAGCTGATCGCCGAGATCGAGTCTTCATACCAGGCCACCGTGGGCGTTTGGGAGCGCGAGGTGGCTGAGACTGAGGCCGCGATAGAGCAGTTGTCTCAGTCCATGAAGATGACGGTGGAAACTCGAGCTGCATTGGAAGCTAATATCGAGGATATCGACACCCAGATGCGCCGCCTTGAAGACCAACGGGCCCGACTCCAGTTAGAGGTCGAGCGTGTCCGGGCTGAACATGCAGCATTTAAGAAGGATGAGGCGACCTTTACTCAGCGGACTCTTGCCTTGGCGCAGCAACGACAACAGCTTGATGAGAAGCATGCAAGTGATACTTCCGCTGGGGCCGTTGAATTGATGCGCAAAGAAGCAGAGCGACGAGTCCTGGCGACGGTGGAGGCCCGTGCAGTCGACTTAAAGCTTCGAGTCAGGGAGCTCTCAGCCCATCCTGGGGAGATTCAGGGACCATAGCTTTTTTTCTTTTTCTTTTGTGTTCTTTTGCAACCCTTACTGGAGGATGATGTAGTTTCTTGTACTCCTTTTTCAGAAGAATAAAGAAGTCTACAACCTTTTTTTGTGATATGTTCATCTTTTGTTGTCATGAACTTGATGATTTGTGTGGACCTATTATCTTTTGCGCACCTTGGTTTTCAGGTACAGATAATAAGTTTGAAGGAACCATTATGTTTGCTCAGAGGTAATGCGGACATGGCAATCATTGGGTTCGAAATGATAGAATCTCCCTACTCAGAGGTATTATGGACGAGGTAGGAATGATCTTGGGGGATACGCTAAACAACTCAGAGGTTATATGGATGTGGAAGTTCTGCGATAAATGTACAATAACGCAGGGGTTGTTTGTACAAGATGTTTACTCAGAGGTAATGTGGACGTGGTAAACATGAAGGGTAGCGTAGGCTTACGAAGTGTAAGATTCTGCTTTGTAAGGTGTAGAGAGACAACTCAGAGGTAATATGGACGTGGTTATCTTTCTACTGGAAGATGCCACGGAACAGCTGGGTTCCGGAGGCGTATGAGTTTGTGGAAAGAGGTTGTTTGAGGAAGTACATGTCTGGAGGATGTCAAGAATATTACTTCTTTAGGAACTTGCCGTTGATGGGCATCATAAACAAGTCTCCATTGGGTTTGGCGAGGCGGTAAGCACCGTTTGAGTATACCGTCTCTATGATGAAAGGTCCTTCCCACTTGGGCTCGAACTTTCCTGGTGTCTTGTGGGTCAACACCATTGGTCTTCTGACTGCTAAAACTAGGTCGCCAACTTGGAAAGTCCTCTTTTTGACCTTTTTGTTGAAAGCCTGTAATATACGGGCTTGGTAGAGCTCGATGCGTTGTTGAGCTAAGAGATGCTTTTCGTCAAGTGCCTCCAGTTTCCGCAGACGACGACGTTGATTGTCCTTTTCTGTGAGTTCGTTTGTGGTTGCTACGCGGAGCGAAGGTATCTGTATCTCGAGAGGCAGTACTGCTTCGCTTCCGTAGACCAGGAAGAATGGAGTGTTGCCTGTTGGGGTCCGTACCGTTGTACGGTAGGCCCAAAGGCATTCGCCAAGCTTTTCATCCCAGTCGCGTTTGTTGGATGACACGACCTTTTTGAGCAGCCTAACGATAGTTTTGTTGAATGCCTCAGCCAATCCGTTTGCTTCTGGATTGTAGGCGGTTGAGGCCACGTTCTGAATGCGATTCTTGTCACAGAACCTGCTGAAAATGTGGCTGATAAACTGAGGACCATTGTCATGGATGATCCGCCGGGGTACTCCGAAACAGTAAATGACATGGTATTTGATAAAGCTGACCACCCAGAAGCTTTTTACTTCTGCTAGTGGAACTGCTTCCGTCCATTTGGAGAAGTAGTCGGTGATGGCCAGGATGAAACGGTGTCCTCTCGATGAAGGAGGGGTGATTGGCCCTACAATGTCCATGCCCCAGGCTTCGAAGGGCCAGGAGGCGACTGTAGGATGTAACGGCTCCGATGGTGTATGTATGAAGTCTGCATGAAGTTGGCACGCGTGGCACTTCTTGGCATATTCGACAGCATCGGCAACCATGGTTGGCCAGTAGTAGCCCATACGTCGTAGTCGATCTTGCAACTTAGGACCGGGTTTGATGAGCTCCACAAGTTCCGTCATGAGCTTCTTGAAGAGCTTCGGCTGCTTCTTCGTTGGACAGGCATCGAAGGAGGAGCCCATCGAAGGAGCATCGGTACAACATTTTGGTAGCCGTATCGTAGTAGAATCGAAGAGAGCGTCTCCTGACTGAGACGGCTTCCTTCGGGTCCTCTGGAAGGATTCCGTAGACAGCGAAGTCGATGAACGGGAACCTCCAGTCTCGGACATTAACACCAGTGTTTGTCGGCATGGCGTGAGCCACCCGCAAGCATAGGTTGTTTCTGGGACAAATCAGATCTCGTCCTGTTACCGTGATATAGTGTTGAGTCCCAAAGGGCACTGCTAATGAGGCTGCGAGACCGGCCAGAGCATCGGCCTCCAAGTTTTGTAAACGGGGGACATGTTCAATGAAGAACCCGGTGAAGGTTGAAATGATGTTCAACGCGACTTCATGATAAGGGATTAAATCTTCATGGCGAACTTCGTATTGTCCCCGAACCTGGTTTACGACGAGTTTTGAGTCGCCGTAAGCTTCCAGATGGTCGACCCCCAGCTGTTGTGCGAGCTGGAGTCCCATGACGAGTGCGTTGTACTCGGCAATATTGTTGGAGCACGGCTTCGAAAGGGAGTACGCACGCTGGATGACCAGCTGATCGGGGGAGACTAAGACTACCCCCACTCCTGCGATGATTTGGCCTTTGGGGCCTGTCCTCGAAGCGCGGTCGAAGAACATCCGCCAAACGGAGCTTCCTTCGGTGACGTTGGATTCTTGGACCTCATCCGGGATATCTTTATAGAGTTTTGAGGATTCTGGGATGGGGTGCGCAGCTAAAAGTCGGCCAGAGCTTGACCTTTAACAGCTTTTTGTGGCACAAACACCAGGTTGTACGGTGTTAGCAAGATCGCCCATGTAGCCAGCCGGGAGTTCAATGATCCTGGCTTCGTCATGAGGACTCTGAGCGGATTGACTCGGGAAATGACATGAATTGTCTGACCCGAGACATAATGACGAGTCTTCTGGATGGCAAACACCAAAGCCAAGCACTCCTTTTCGACGGGGTTGTACCGGTGTTCAGCCCCGATGAGTGTTCGACTGAGGTAGTAGATTGCTTGCTCGTAGCCTGTATCGCTTTTTTGAGCCAGCAGAGCGCCAAGAGAATGATCCATGGCACGGAGGTAGAGGAGAAATGGTTTGCCGGTGACTGGCGCTACCAGGACTGGTGGGCTCGTCAAGTAGGCTTTGATGTCGTCGAAAGCCTTCTGGCACTCTTCTGTCCAGACATAAGAGACTCCCTTCTTTATGAGCTGAGTGAAGGGTTGACATTTACCGAAAAGGTTTGCTATGAACCTCCGGATATATGCCAGACGTCCCTGTAGGCCTCGAAGTTCTCGAAGGTTCTTCGGAGGGTCCATGTTGAGGATGGCCTTGGTTTTCTCAGGATCAACATGAATGCCTTTCGCTGTGATGACGAAGCCCAAGAATTTGTCGCTAGAAACCCCCAGAAAGGATTTAGCGGGGTTCATTTTGAGTTGATGCGCCCGAATGAGATCGAAGACCGTCTTCAGGTCCTGTAGGTGATCTCTTTTGAGGCAACTTTTGACTGCGATGTCGTCAACATAGCATTCGACTGTCTTGCGAAGATGTTGACGGAAGATGGTGCTCATAGCTCGCTGGTACGTTGCACCGGCGTTCTTCAAGTCGAAGGGCATTACTGTGTAGCAGAAAACACCCTTTGGAGTCCTGAATGACGTATGTTTTGCGTCATCGGGGAACATCTTGATTTGACTGTAGCCTGAATATTCGTCCATGAAGGACATGCGCTCAAAGCCACATGTGTTGTCGATCATCACATCAGTGATTGGAAGCGGGAATTCGTCCTTTGGGCAAGCAGAGTTGAGATCCCTGAAGTCGATACAGACTCGTATCTTTCCGTTCTTCTTGGTGACAGGAACGACGTTGGCTACCCAATCCGGGTGTTGTTCCTCACGGATGAAGCCGCTGGTCAAGAGTTTGTCTACCTCCTGATCGATGGCATTCATGATGTCCGGACGGAAGCATCGCTGCTGTTGTTTGACAGGTTTGGCATCAGGTAAGATGTTCAACCTATGCATTGTGATCTGTGGATCGAGTCCCGGCATGTCTTCATAGCTCCATGCGAAGACGTCGATATACTCTTTAGCCAGTTGGATTAAAGATTCTTGATCTTCTCCTTCCAGGCTTTTACTGATGAAGATGAGTTTGGAAGAAGACCCCTCCCCGAGGTCGATCTGCTCGACTTCGTCTTCGGTGGGAGGTTCACGAAGCTCAAAACGAGATTCCCATTGTTCCCCTAGGCGTTGGGCCCAGGGTTCTTCTTCGAAGGGTTCTGGTGCTTGGTCTTCGCCTTCACCTTTTTGAGGTTGTGCTGACGTCATGTTAGCTGACAGCACTTTCCTGAAGACTGATCCGATACTGGTATCGGAATCCCAAGTCGATGCTTCGAACGAGTGGGAATGTTCTATGTCTTCTGCATCTGAACTCTCTGGGGTTGATGGCGGCGTGACATAGCCTAACCCTCGTCCAGTCCGATTATAATAGTCCTGTGGCTTTCCATTGGGCATCGAAAGCCGGACAGGGAGATGCTGACCCTTGCCGTAGTTCAAGCCTTTGTTGCTTTTCAGGTCGTAGCCCATCTTTTGGATGATGTGCTTAGCCGCATCCGTGTACCGATAGACTTGTACTCTGCCGGTATCAGGTTCGGGCTCGATTGACGGGAGGTCCCGATGACGCTCGACTTTGCCCGAGATAATGGTGCCTTGGTCTCGGCTCCGTGGAGGGACTATGAAGACTCCTTGAGACGGGACTACTCGATTATAGTAGACGGTCGTTATTTGTGTTTGCAACGACCGTAGAGCATTGTCTAATGTATACATAGCATTCCAGTGTGGAAGACAAGAATAATTAAAAGATACTCTATTATTGATAAAATACGAGATCTTATCCCGTGGGATTATATTGTCAAAGGAGGGTGCCTCTACGTCAGCCGAGATATAATCACCAAGCTCCTCGTCTGTAAGAACTGGGGGCGGACTAGGAGAGTCCAACACAGCTTTGGGGTCTGAGAGGGTTATATGAGCCTTCTCTGACACCTTGGATGACTGCGGCGGCTTGCCCTTGAGACGCACCTTGAGAGGCGCCTCGGTTGCGCCTCCGGTGAGTGGTGCCTTCCCTTGTAATTTTGCCACCAGGGGAGCCGATGTTTGAGGTGGCTTTCCCTTGAGGCGTATCTTCAGGGGTGCTTCGCGAGCTGGCGCTTTCCCTGATAGCTTGATGCTCATTGGAGGCGCCTTCTGGGGTGGTTTCCCCTTCAGTCGGATTTTCAAGGGGGCGTCGGGAGTCGTCTCAGGCTCCATGTCTGGCTCTGTTGCCGTCTCTGCCTCATCATCAGCGTCGTTGGCTTCCTCCTCGTCAATGGGCTTGTAGAAGTCGGAATCGGTGAAGTAGGCTTCAATCCCTTTGAAAGGATCAATGTCTGCAAACTCCGTCCGGATGACGCCATTGGTGGATACATACTTCATGCACTGGTGGAGCGTGGAGGTCACCACCATGTACTCATGCAGCCATGGTCGACCGAGCAGGATGTTGTAGTTGACCTCGGCATCTACTACATAACAAGTCACCTCAGTTTTGAGGCTGCCAATGTGACACTTCAGTCGGATCTTACTCAATGGCTCGCTCTTGCTAGTATTGAAGCCACTGATGGTTGTATTGGAGGGCGCCAGCCGGTACATCGGGATCCCCAGCTTTGATAGCAGCGCCTTCGGAATGATGCTTAGGGAAGACCCAGGATCGATCTGAATCCGGCTCACCTTGACCGAGCCAATGTACCATGTATAATACAGCGGTCGGTTATGTCGGTGATGCTTGAGCAGCATGTCTTGTTGGGTGAAAGTTATGTTTGGGATAACTTCATCCGCACAATGACAGTGCGCACAAGTAGTTGGGAGGTCTTCAGGCTGCTTGACCTGACTGAGAAAGGATTCAGCGTCCTTTAGAGCTTCGCAGAGAGCTTCTCGGGAATCTTTAGAAAGATGCAGGAGCTCGAACAAAGACAGGCGCGCAGGTGTACTGGCTAATTGTGCCAGAATGTCCAAGTTGTGAGGCTTGGACAGCCCTGAAGCATTCTCCTTCCGTAGAGGTCTGTCAAAACGGGCCTCCACCTGCTTCTGCTTATTGGCTGCTGAGGGCTTAGATGGACCCTCTTCAGGGATGGTGCTAGGAGGCACCACCTCGGCGGCGGCTTCGCCGGATTGGGAGCTCTGTTGTGCACGTGTTTGCACTGGAAGTGCCTCTTCTGTTGAAGAAGAGACTGTGCGGCAAGACTTGATCTTCCTGCCTTTTGATTTGGAGGTAGGGCATACCTCCGATTGAGTCACCTCGGAGACGAGGTTGGGGTGAACCCAGAGGACCTCTCCTCGAGATGTGGTGAGCGGGGTGAGTCCACTCACATTGTCACGAGTAGGTGGTAAGTTTACTACCTCCATTGTCGCCTTAGGGATGGGGACGACGCCATCTTGTGTGGTAGTTGGTGGCAAGGTGCCGAACTGAAGTGAAACCACATTGGCCGACACCGTCTTCTCTTCATAGTCGACGGAGATTACATCCGCATTGATCATGCGCTGGATGTAATTCTTGAGGACGTAGCAGTCCTTGGTCGGGTGTCCGACAAACCGATGGTAGTGACAGTACCTTGGGTTGTCCATTTTCCCAACTTCATCGGGCCGCTTTGGGTCCGATAGCTTGATCTTGTCACCCTGCTTCAGTATCTCGAAAAGTTGCAGGGTGTCGTTATCATTGAATAAATAAACCTCCTTGGGTCTCGGTGCCAGTGGAGGCTTCTGAGTAGGCGCAGATGCGCCTTTTGAGGCATTAACAGTTAATGCCTGTTTCCCCTTTGCTTCTCGTCCGGAGCTGTTAGCTGCGGACTTTTTCCCCTTATCGTCAAAGGCAGGGAAGCTGACACCCAAAAGACGTGCATTGGCCGCCTTCTTTTCTGCAGCTTCAGCTTCGATGATCAGGGAGCTCCAGTCAGGAGGGGGAGTAGAGTTGAGCCAGAGCTTTACTGCAGGCAACATGTTCATGCTGCAAGCGGAGAGGAGCGCATGTTCTGGCATGCCTGGAGGTAGCCTGAAGCAAGCCTGTCGGAAGCGTTCGATGAACGCCCAAACCGTTTCTTTCTCCTTCTGACGTATCTCTATGAGGGATGCCATCGTCATGTCCTTTCCGCCGTCGTAGAAGCGGTCGAGGAAGAGGCGCGTCAGGTCATCGAAGGACGATATGGAATTGTCGGGGAGGCTGCAGTACCAATCATACGCCACTCCTTTCAGGGCCCCGACAAAGATACTGGTGAGGAGCGCGTCCTCCTTCGGAAGATGCCCTGTCTGTGACTGGAAGTACGTCAGGTACCGTCGCGGAGAGTCCTTCCCGTCGTATGGGGTGAGTGTTTGTGGCTTATACTTTGGGGGATAAACCACCTTGTTCCACTCGAGGGGACAAGGTTGGGGAATGCCCATCTTCTGGCATTCCTCTTGCCTGTTCTTGGACTCGAAGCGCTCCCGCAGGTCTTTGATCATTTCGACCACATCCTCCGTAGAGCTAGGAGTCGGGAAAGAAGGTACCATCTGGATTGGAGCGTTTGAGGGCTCCGAGGTCCGAGGTGCTTCTGTATCCGAGGGCGCCCGTTGGAGGGGCACACTCGACTCCCCATTAGCTCCTGGGTCAGGACCAATTGAAGGTGTCCTGATCAAGGCCGACCGCATCTCAAACACTGCTTGAGTCAGTGCTTGCATTGAGGCAGAGAGGGTTTTGAGTCCTCCCTCCAATGAGTCTATGCGCTGGACTATGTCCTGTGACGGCGCATCAGACTCGACATCATCCCCAGCCATGTATACTGTCCTGACACGGCCAGGAGTGGATGGATTGGTTGAGGCTTCGCTTTCGGCCTCACTCTCATGCGGGGGAGTCACTTCTCCTGGTGTTGGGCCACCCCCAGCCACATTCTGGAGTTCATCTTCAACAGGCGCATCTGCAAGGGTCTGCTTGCCCTCAGCTCCGTCTTGAAGGACCTCTTCATTTCCAGAACTACCCCCGGCAGTGTCCTGGAGGACATCCTCATTTTGAGGGGCTTCAGGGAGAGTAATCTCGCCTTGATGATGAAGATCCGCCGCAGCTGTGCTTTGGATATCTTCGTCTTCGGAAGGAGGCTCAACAAGGGTCTGGCTACCCCCAGCTTCCTCCGAGGACTTCTTCCTCGAACGAGTGCCTTCAAACACTCCAGAGGTCGAGACAGCTGCCTTGGTTTTCCTCGGCTGGCTTTTGGATGAAGACGAGGAATTGGCAGTCGTCTTCCGGATTGATGAAGAGTTGGAGACCACGTTGCATGAAGCAACCTTTGGCTCCTCTTCAGCTGACACCTTTGTCCCAAGGCGACGTCGGAGAGGTGTCGATGATTGCAGTCGTTGGAAGACCGACTGTCTTGGTGGAGCTGCCGTCTTGCAACAGCAGTTGATGGTGACCACCGCACAAGTATGCCCCGTGAGAGGCACATCGTGCTTGTTGGCCGACTCTCCTGACCGACGCTTGTGAGTGATCACGTTGCGCAGGTCATCGGAGGAGAGTGGTGCCTTCACACCCCCTTCAGACGTATGGCAAGGCCAAACGCCGGGGTGGTCGGGTGAGTGCTGCGACCCTGATCTAATACCAAGCAGGCATCACGATCAGTAGTGGGGGAACCACAACATTTGAAGTGACTTGAACGGACCTCAAACGCACAACCGGAGGAGGCGCGGGAGTTCAAGACCACTGAGTTTGCCTCTCTCGACTTGGTTGTGCACGCAGTAGATGCGCCCAAGCGGGATGAGGACTTTGAAGATCGACTCGTTGCTGGTGCAGAAGCACTTGAGTCAACCTTGTACAGCTTGCCATCGGCAGTGTGCGTGATGACGAGCACGTGCCTCTGGCCGGCTGCTGGCATAGCACGTTTGTGGCGCATGGCCCGTGCCGCCTTGGATTTCTTTGTACCAGCCCGCTGGGGCGTATAGTACTCAGCATCCAAATTCTCCTCGCTATTACAGCGAGTGAGTCTGTCAAAGACAGAGGCTTTTTGTGGCGCATCAGAGGTGATGCGCGGGGCATTGGCTGCGCCCCTGCTCCGTCGACGTATCTTCCTCGCCTGAGAGGGAGATAGCTGGGGAACGTGGTCGGCCGCACGCTTCCCCAAGAGATGCACTGCATCGGCGGGCGCACCTTGGTTGCTGAGAACGTCAGCAGGAAGGGAAGGCTGGATTGCTGCATCCCCTTCAGTGGTGGTGCCCGAGGCGTCGACCTTGCGCACCCAGGCCGTGCGGATCTTCTTCGGCTTTGGTAGCCGCTTCGAAGGACTCGCACTTCCTTCAGAAATGAACTCCTCGTACGCCTGTTGATTGAGGCGCACGACCAGCGTCTTGTGGGAGGAGCCCACCTTCACGTCGTCGGCCTGTGACACGACTTTCTCGGAAGAGGAGAAAGAAGTCCCCAGCAGAGTCGCCAGTTTGTTTGCCATTAAAATTGTTTGATTGAAAACTTTAATACAAATAGAACAGTGTTACAATGTAGGACTTAGATGTAGTTCTAGGAGTACACTTTTGTTTAAGCTGGGTCCTTAGTGCCAATGGAGCGAGTGGTAATGCGTTGACTCCGTTGACCGGCTGACGACGGTTATCGGTTCTCTGAAGGCGTGGATTGCTCTGGGTGCTGGAGCTTGCTGAGAGGAGGAAGACGTTGAGTGTCTGTATCTGCCTCTCTGATGATTCCTTGTATGTTCGTTGTGGATTCTGTCTGTTGTTCGTGGGTGAGAAGGAAATGATCCCTCTATTTATAGCTGGGCAGGTTGGCTGCTCATGCGCGCATATAGGATGCGCCGGTGTGTGGGGACGCCACGTGGAAGTTACTGATGGGGGCGCGTAGATGATGCGCCCTAATTGAGGGGGAGAACTCTTCATACTGCTGTTGTGAGCCGGCACGTAGCAGAGGAGAAGATCTTTCTGTTGCTGAAATCTTGGACGAGTTGAGTCAAAGGACATGTGTCATCGACCCATGGCTAGAAGATCTCGGATTTGGAGGGACAGTGATCTGGTGAGCTGCGCCTTGGATCTGGGCGCAGGAGGAGGCTGCGGCTCATAACCTTTAGGAGTTACAAACCATTTAGGGCGCATGGCTTTTGAGGCGCATGCAGGTGACCTTCCTTCTGTCTTTCGGGATCATAGATCAGTCTGAGACGCATGGCTTTTGAGGCACATGCAAAGCTTCAACTGGAGACTCTTCTTCTGTCTTTAGGGATCAGTGAAGGGTCTGAGGCGCATGGCTTTTGAGGCGCATACTGGTTTGGACGCATGGCCGTAGAGGCGCATGCTGGTTTGGACGCATGACCGTAGAGGCACATGGTGATTTGGACGCATGGCCGTAGAGGCGCATGCGGATGGCCACGTGGCAGTAGCCGTCGGAATAGAGTCAAGATGATGCTGACGTTGCCGACGCTTCGTTCTCTGAAAAAGCTGTCAACTGTTCAGACTTTGTGAAGCGTGCTGCCAACTCTGGTGTCAGTTCAGCATTTAATGTTTGTGACGTTCGATGGACAGCTGAGTGGGCACATTGGTTGGTGTTCCACTCGGCATGGAGATGTGAGGGGGGGCATATCCTCTGTGATGCGCCGGGTACTGTAGGGCGCGTCTGTGTGATGCGTCTGATGCTGGAGGGCACGTCCGTATGATGCGCTGTTTGGCTGGCACATCCGACATGTCCTTTAATGACGCGGCTGTCTCGTTCCTCGAGTGCTATAAATAGCCGTTTGGCTGAATTCGAGGCGTCCGGTTCATCCATTTAATGCAAATTCATTGCACAAAATTCGGAGAGTCATCCACTTGGCGTGTGGGTTTGATTTGCCTGGCCTATAAATAGTGGCATGGAGAGAAGGTTTGCTCCTCATTCCCTCACGTACTTCCAACATGAACTTGGATATGTGGGTGCATTCTGTTGACGAAGTGCTCCCGAGGGTAAAGATGAGACGTCGTGTTGTCTTCGATGCACTTGAAGGTGACTGTTACATCCAAAAGACGGAGTCGAGGGCTTCTGAGGCAGGCGGAAGGTGCCTGTTGCATCCAAAGATAAGGATGTTCGAGCCTCGTCTCCGTTGTTCCGGAAGAGCCGTAGATCGGAATGGTGGTGCTAGGCTCTCTCTTCCTTCAAAGTGGGTGCCGCCCACTTTGATTGTGTTGAAAGCTCCTTGTGCCATGATTTCGATCACGGTCTTCCTTGGTCTTTGGAGGCTCTTTCGAAGCCTCCCCTGGCCACAGCATTTGCGGTGCTCTTCTCTTCCCTGGTTCCAGCTAGAGGGTTAAATGCTTTGCTTGTCGAAGCACTTATCAGGCGAGCCTGGCTGGAAGAGCGGCACATCTGGGCTCTGCTCGGCCAGGTGAGCCTGGTTGGGAGAGTTGCACATAACTGAGCTGCTGAAGGGATGCACATAACTGAGCTGGATGCACATAACTGAGCTGGATGCGCATAACTAAGCTGCTGAAGAGATGCTAGGATGCGCCTGGATGGAGGCGCATGACATCTGTTGCGCCTGGCTGACAGCGCATGGTGACTGCTGCGCCTATCGGAAAGTGCATGGTGGTTGCTGCGCCTATCTGGAAGGCGCATGGTGGCTGTTGGCTATAGATCTAGGATCCTTCCTTTGTAAAAATTCTCCTTTGTACAATCTTTTCTAGACATGTAATAGACTTATATTTATATAAATAAAGTCCTTCTTCGAATGTCTATGGCTTATTTGATTAGCTGTCCGAGTTCTGGCGCATGTAGTGTCTGGCGCATGGGCTTTCTGGTTGTGAATTTCCGTGCTTCTACAGGGAGTTGCTGCTAGAACTTATCAGAGAATACATTTATGTGTTCGCCTGGAGCTATAAAGATATGCCAGGGTTAAATCCTGACATTGCTCTTCACAAAATCAACATTCGGCCAGATGCGAAGCCGGTCAAGCAACAACAGCGACGCTTTCGCCCAGGCATCATGTACGCAATCGAAGCCGAAGTCAACAAACTGATAGCTAGCGGTTTCATTCGTGAGGAACAACATCCCGATTGGGCCGCCAATATAGTGCCCATCCTCAAGAAGAACGGAAAGATTCGAATCTGCATTGACTTCCGCAATCTGAACGAGGCATGCCCCAAAGATGAGTTCCCCCTCCCTATCACGGACATCATGATTGACAATACCTGCGGTTTTGAACGTATGTCATTCATGGATGGCTTCTCGGGGTACAACCAAATCAAGATGTCTCCCGATGACGAAAAGCATACATCATTCCGAACACCAATTGGCACGTACTGCTACACAGTCATGCCTTTCGGTTTGAAGAATGCCGACGCCACCTATCAAAGAGCGATGAGCATCATCTTCAGAGACCACTTACGTAAGACAGTGGAGTGTTATGTTGACGATATAGCCGTTAAAAGCTGCTGCAAAGGAGACCATCTGCAGGATCTAAGGACGGTATTCGACCTAATGCGAGCACACAATTTGAAAATGAACCCTACGAAGTCCTTTCTAGGTGTATCCAGCAGAAAGTTCTTGGGCTTCATCATCACTGCAAAGGGTATCCATGTAGACCCTGAGAAGACAAAAGCAATCATGGAGATGGGTCCCCCGAGAAATCTTCGCGAACTCAGAGGCCTCCAAGGGAGGCTAGCTTACATCAGGAGGTTCATTTCTAACCTCTTCGGGCGATGCCGACCGTTCACGCACCTCATGAAGAAAGGAGTCTCATTCGTATGGGACGAGGAATGTCAACGTGCTTTCGACAGCATCAAAGAATATTTCTCAAATCCTCCAGTTTTGGTGGCTCCGGTTCCTAGAAAATCATTCATGCTCTATGTACGAGCAATGGAACACTCCTTCGGGGCTCTGCTGGCACAGAACAACGACGCAGGCCATGAACATGCCATATATTACCTTAGCCGAATGATGATTGGGCCAGAGCACCGATACACCGCTGTGGAGAAGGAATGCCTAGCCCTGGTGTTCGCCATTCAGAAAACGCGACACTATGTCACCGGACAAACGATACACGTGATCTCACGAATCAACCCTCTCAGGGTCCTCATGACTAAACCAGGGGCACTCAGCTCTCGCCTCGCTACATGGGCAATATTGCTGTCCTCTTATCATATGATCTTTGTCCCTCAAAAGGCAATCAAAGGTCAAGCCCTGGCAGACTTCTTAGCAGCCCACCCAGGCTCAGAGTCCTCCAGGATAGATGAAGAGATCCCAGATGAGGTCGCCAACTCGCATGCAACCTCTCACGAGAATATATGGCGAATGTTCTTCGACGGTGCTTCGAGGACCGGACCTAAAGGCAACATAGTCGTCGGAGTCGGGGTAGTATTGATCTCCCCTTCCGGATTGGTGATTAACCGCGCTTATTCCCTCACAGAGCCCTGTTCTAACAATGTGGCCGAGTACAACGCTCTGGTCATTGGTCTCCAACTCACAAGAGAGCTAGGGGTAGAATACCTTGAAGCATACGGCGATTCCCAACTGATCGTCAATCAGATTCGGGGCTCATACGAGGTCCATCACGAAGACATGGTCCCCTATCATCAAATAGCGATTGACATCATCTCGTCGTTCGAGGGGTTCTTCATAGAACATGTCCCCAGACTCCAAAATATCGAAGCCGATGCCCTAGCTGGTCTTGCCGCTTCCCTAGCAGTTCTGAATTATGATCGCCAATCAGTGGATGTGATAGGCCATGAACTGGTCTGTCCCAAGAACAATGTACAATTCGTGGCGAGTTATTCCGCACAGACGATCGAGGATGCCCCAGATTGGAGACAACCATTCATCGACTTCGTCGTCTACGACATTCTGCCCGAGAACCCAAAGGAAGCCACTTCCATCAGACGGCGTTCTCTCAGATTCTTCTACGATACAGAGACGAAAATGCTGTATCGTCGCTCCTACGACGGATTACTGCTTTGGTGTCTGTCAAATGCAGAAGCCCAAGAAGCCGTACGAGAAGCTCATGACGGTGTCTGCGGGGCCCACCAGCCCGGCCCAAAACTACAAGACCGCCTTCGCCGAATGGGCTATTATTGGCCCACAATGGTGGCAGATGCGATAGACTATGCTAGAAAATGCAAAGCCTGCCAAGTCCACGCGGACTTCATTCACCAACCATCCGAGTTTCTACATCCGACAGTGGCGTCCTGGCCATTCGAAGCATGGGGAATGGATATCATTGGTCCAATCACCCCACCTTCCTCCCGAGGACATCGCTTCATACTTGCTATCACTGATTACTTCTCCAAATGGACGAAAGCTGTCCCACTCACAGAAGTCAAGACTTCAAACATGATCAGCTTCTTTAAGCATCACGTTATCTACCGCTTTGGACTGCCCCGAAGGATCATCCATGATAATGGTCCGTAGTTTGCAAGCCACGTATTCTATCGGTTTTACGATAAGCACCGTATTCAGAATGTCGCTTCGACACCGTACAACCCGGCAGCGAACGGGTTGGCAGAGGCATTCAACAAAACAATCATCAAACTCCTTAAGAAGTTTGTCTTCTCCAATAAACGCGACTGGAACAAAAAGCTCGGTGAATGCTTGTGGGCTTATCGCACCACAGTTCGAACAGCCACCGGGAATACACCATTCTCTCTGGTGTACGGGAGTGAGGCAGTCCTCCCATTGGAGACTCAGATCCCCTCACTATGCGTCACCCTCACACATCAATTGACGACAGACGAAAACCACCATCGCCGGCTACAGAAATTGGAGGCACTAGATGAAAAGCGCCTCTTGGCTCAGCAACGAATTGAGCTATACGAGGCACGCATCTCCGGAGCCTTCAACAAGAAGGTCAAAATCAGAACATTCCAGGTGGGCGATCTCGTTCTGGCAGTCCGAAGGCCGATGGTCATGACACACAAGACCACCGGCAAATTCCAGCCAAAGTGGGAAGGCCCATTTATTATTGAGGCAGTATTCTCCAACGGTGCTTACCGCCTCACAAAACAAAATGGAGACTTGCTCATGTTGCCCGTCAACGGCAAGTTCCTGAAGAAATATTATGTCTAAACGACATTCTCTCCAGATCATCGAGTCATGTACCCGCTAGTACTATTGAACTCACATCCACAACATTTCAGATTATCGAGTCATGTACCCACTGGTACCGCTGAACTCACATCCACAACATTTTAGATTATCGAGTCACGTACCTGCTGGTGCCGCTGAACTCACACTTTCTCAATATTCTAAATTACCGAGTTATGTACCCGCTGGTGCCTCTGAACTCACATTCCGGTCACTCTTTCGGATAGTAAGTCACGTATGATTATACCTCTGAACTTTCTCCCTGGAAGAGATCCTCCCTCATGATCCACTACCCGCACTCCCAGTGCACAAAAAGGGTAACCGATCCACAAATTTTTGAAACGGCCATGTCCTCATTACCTCTGAGTCGTTTTCACTTCCACCAAAAACAAACCGCCCCCTCGCATAAAACTTCTACGTTCTCCTACCTCTGAGTCGTTCTGTGTACCCCCCTCTTCATTGAGCCTACTCCTGCCATGTCCTCATTACCTCTGAGTAGGAAGGCTCCGTCGAAGAAACCTTCATGCTTGCCATGTCCATATTACCTCTGAGCAAGTATGTCGGTTCGCTTTCAACCTATTATCTGTACCCACAATCGGAGTACGACAAGGATAATAGGTCCACAAATGTCCTATGTTGACCACAAATGTCCTCTGTTGACCACAAATGTCCTCTGTTGACCACAAACGTCCTCTGTTGACCACAAATGTCCGCTGTTGACCATGAATATCTTCCGTGAAGTCTCCCCTGCCATGTCCTTATTACCTCTGAGCAGGAAGATTCCACGGTAAAACACTCATGCTTGCCATGTCCTCTTAACCTCTGAGCAAATATATTGGTTTTCCTTTCACCCTATTATCCGTATCCTGAACCAGGATATGCCAAGGATAATAGGTCCACAAATATCCCTTGCTAAGCTTCTTAGCATAAATCCACCATCTCACCATGCCCCGGGAGCCCAGCTGCTCTACGGCATTATTTTTCCCAATACCGAAAGCACCCATGACCACTTTGCCATGGCTGTTCCGGACATCCTGACCAAACTTGTTATCCGTACCTAAAACCAAGGTACGCCTAGGGTAACAGGTCACGAATAATCCCCCCTAGCAAGTCCAATTCCACAAACGCCACAAGTACAAGAAAGAGAAGATGAGTTGAAACATGCTCATTTATTCAAAAGTCAAAGTGCTATATCATTTGGGATCACATCCCTTACGAAAAAAGAAAAAAAGAGAAGCAAAAGAAAATAGAAAGCTGATTACTGCTTCGGGGCACATAACGCCCTGAGACGGTCCGTCAGCAAGGCAACCGACCGCTCAAACCTCTGGGTAGCTCGACGCTCCGCCTCTTGGGTCAGCACCGCCTCGTCCTCCAGTTGAGCATGGGCTTGCCAGTTATCCTCGAATCTCTTAAAGGCCCCTCCAAGTTAACAGAAGATCGGGAAACCTTCTCGGCCTCGCGAACGATCGACTCCTGTTCCGTCTGAGCAGCCTTTAGCTCTGACTCTAAGAAGGCCAACTCCTTCTGGAGTGCGAGAATCCGTTCCTTCGTGTCAGCAATTCCACGAGAAGCAGACTCTTTCCGGGCACGACAAGCCTGACTCCGACGACCCAGCCTGTCATACGAAGCGGAGAACTTGTCAAGGTCTCCTTGTACAACTGGCCCGGCAGTATCTCGAGCGAGCTTGATCCTATCCCGAGCAGCAATGAGGAAGCCCCGCTCCCGCTCAATCGCAGCAGGCAAGCCCGCCTGCCGTATCGCCAGCAATTGGGTCACCAGCTGATCAGCCTCTGCCAATTTAGGCTCCAGGAGTGCAGCCAACCCTACCCCGCCAGAGAGACTTCAAAGTTGCAACCTGACCCCGAGCGCACCGCAAAGACAGAGTAAAAGGGGTCCCCCGTTCCACAGCAGCATCTACGCCCCTCTTTAAATGTCGATAGAAGCTGTCGACCACATCCTGCGTCACCTCATCTAGAGCCTCCGAGGAGGCCGGTGTCAACGGGAGAGTAGCCGACAATGCTAAAGAAGATGCAACAGAATCTGCCGCCCCTGCCACAAGAGAAACAAACTCCGCACGGAAGGACGCATGAACAGCGGCCAACTCCTCTTCAGCGGCCCGCAGAACTTGAATGCTCGGCAGGGCCAAGAGGTCAATCTCCGGAGCCGTATGATCAGCAGAGGATGAGGTGGAGACCATCGCCAGCTCCATTCCCATCAGCTCGAGACTGGCAGGAGGCCCCTCGACATGAGACGGCAAGGAGAGGAAATGCTCCGTTCTTTCAGATCATGGCAGGCCGAGCCTTCCCCAAGAACATCCGCGGTGGGAAGTAAAGGGTCAGGACCTGTAGGGCCAAGACAACCATGAATCGATTTGACCCGGAGGATATGTTGATAGAGAAAATAAGCCCCCTCACTAGTCAATATTTCGTTTATCTTACCGGTGGAGGAGTGTGGAGGCTGAAGGTCGCCTACAGCCACCATAGCTTCTTCACCAACAGTCTCCGAGTCAGGTATGATAGGCTCCTCCGTCCCGGCACCCTCGAAAAGGGATGCAACGAGATCGGCGTCGCCCTGCTGAAGTTCAGCGATCTCAGAGACGGGCCCGAGGAGACCCTCATCACCCCGGGCCGAAGCCTCAGCAACCTGGGAGCTTCCAGCCGTCGTTGAAAGAGCTCCCACAGAAAGGACCGCGGCACACATGTCGCTAATCAAAGCAGCAAGGGCCGGATCAATGCCAGGGTAGTACGGTTCATGAGAGCCTGGTTTGTCAGACGCCTACAAAGAAAAAATGATCAAGTCATATCTCCAAGAAAAAAAGAAACCACAACAAAAAGATGACTCTGACTGGGTCTTACCTCCGGAACATCGTCTGCATCTTCACCCTTCTCGGTAATAGGTACTTCACGAGATCTAACGGCAGCTCTCTTCACGGAAAAGGTCGATCTGCTGTCAGAAGACTCACGTTTGACTCGTTTATGTGATGGACCAGACACAGCGGGAGGTTGTTCTTCCCTCACTACTTCCTCTTGTGTAGCAAGTAACGGATCCTCCGCCAGTTCATCGGGTGTGGGAAGCGGTTGATCCGGTACTTCTTCACCTCCACCAGAAAGGGAGTCTCCGCTATCATGGTCATCATCCTCCTCAGCCGACTCGGAGGGCTCTGATTCAGGGAGGGGCATCTGGAGCGCTAGTTGCTTTCTAGCCTTGGCCCCCTTAGGCTTCTCCTCTAAACCGGTACCCACGATGAAGCTGGTACTCGGATCAAAATTAACAGGAGGCTTGTTCGCCATAACATGATACAGGACAGCCACGTACAAAATTTCCCTCGGCGCCTTAGCATCAGGAACCGAGAAGCTAGCCCGAGTATGATAAGCGTCATAATAATTCCACGCCCTGACACCATCAAGGACGCTACCTTCAAAGCCCAAGCAAGGATTGGGACAATCAAGGAATAACTGGCTATAGCCAAATTGACAGAAAAACCTACTAGGTAGGTAGGGCTCCAGATACACTTATCATGGTTGCGATAAACCAGATACGCGGGCGGATGTTGCGCAACCAGGTGAGCATATTCGGAGACAAAAAGTGAGAAGGTCCGGTGCCATCAAGGTATACACTCCTCACTTCCTCATCAGAAAAAGGAGGAACAGACACAAAAAAGTCATACCCATCCACCCTCGCCAGCGCCCTTCGACAAGCTGGCATAGTATTATATTCCCAAGACCGACGATGGCATTTGAAAAGAAAAGCGTCTTCATCTGTAGCATCTTTCGCTATTCCAGGTCCCATCAAAGACTTGTAGTGCATCGCCAACAACCCCATCAAATAGTGGAAAGGCAGCTCTATGTGCTCAAATCCAGCACCTTATTGCGCGCAATATTTGACGAAAATGTGCGAAGACCATGGTTTATGCTGCACACCATAGCAGGAAGGAGGGCCAGTCTAACTCCAAATACCAGTTTAACTGCGGAAAGGATGAAGTGCGACCGATCCTCTCGATAGAACCTGCTCCCCCGAGACTGCGCAGTTCCGTAGCCATATCATTAAAAATCCAGCCAGAAGCACATTCTCTGACATCGGCCTAGTGCCATAGTAAAATAGCTGAGAGAGTCAGTTTGACTCCCAAATATGTCGCTCTTGGACCGCGACTTCTTGACGCCCGACATCAGGTCCTTTATCTCTCCCTGGGTACGAGGGGTTCGAGGAGTAACCCCGCCAGAAGGATCAATTTTAAAAAGATAATTGACCCAGGATGTGGTGTGGGGAGCGGTCCCTTCCGAGCTATCCACCGTTTTTATAGCCATCTGGTGACAAGCACTATGATGGCACAACAACTCCTGATACACCGCAACAAAACCTGGGAGTCGTCGGTTCAAGTCCTCTAACTCCTCGTTCGATGGGATATACACCTCGAAAGGCTCATTCCCCCACGGAAGTTTGGAGACAGTATACATCTCATGGAGAGCAAGCCCTAACTCCCCTCCGGGTGCAAAGAACGTCCCCGTTTGCCGATTATACATCTCCAAGAGCGCCACAAATAATGGTTTATTGATAGGAAGCCCGTGACAAGTGCCCCGAATGGCATGATAAAGTCCCACCTCCCGCAGGAATGTTCCGTAGGTTTGCAGAACCCAAGTGGTCAACTGGGCCCACGTAGAGGTGGGGTTTACCCAGTTCAGCAATGCCAGCCTACCAACAGGATAAGATTTTTTACGAGCAAGTCGATTCAGGAATGTATCGGCTTGAGTGAGTGTGAAGTTGGGACCGTATACATTCATGAAAGAGCCTGGAGCCAGACCCATCATGTACCGGAGGACGGAATCCTTACCCGCATACGCTGATCGCATGTTCAGGTTATAATGGATGTTGCCCATCAACATCCCTGATTGGGTAGGAGTTAAGTTACGTACCATCTTCCTGTCCAGCAACACCATATTGAACCACGACAAAGGATAATGACGTTCCATGGAGGAGTATGGATCGCCACCCCATCCAAAGAAAAATCCCAGCTCTCAGAAATCTCTAATACTCGAGGATTCTTTATGATTAAAGCATCTCCAAAGAGGAATGAAGGCTTCAGGTATAATCCGTCCAGCTTCCCAGTATTTATCATGGAACGGAGGTAATGGAGGGTCTGATTCTCGATGGCGTTCAACCTCTCCGAAGGCTCATCGCGGGGAATTGATTCAACACATGCTTAATTAAGTCGTCAAGACGCACGCCCAAGGCGAATTAATTTGAGCCCACTATAAGTTCCCCCGCAGGATTTACTGGCAGATTCACTGAAGAAAAAAACAAAAGAAACAAGTCAAAAAGATAGTTGAAACACAAACTACGTGATGCTTATACGGCTTAGCGCAGTATAGCCTCACATGGTTCAGTTTGAAAAAGTTCATACAGGCCAGCCCGAATGAGCTTATGCGGTTCGGTTGGAAAGGAGCATATGCGGTCCAGTTCGGATGAGTCCATGCGGGTCAGTCCGAATACACTTATGCGGCTCGGTTCGAAAGGAGCATATGCGGTTCTATGCGGTTCAGTACGGATGAGCTTATACGGTTTAGTTCAAATGAGCTTATGCGGTTCAGCCCAAAATAGGCTTATACGGCTCAGTTTAAAAAAGCTCATGCGGTCCAGTTCGGATGAGTCCATGGGTCAGTCCGAATGCACTTATACGGCTCGGTTCGAAAGGAGCATATGCGGTTCTATGCGGTTCAGTACGGATGAGCTTATGCGGTTTAGTTCAAATGAGCTTATGCGGTTCAGCCCAAAATAGGCTTATACGGCTCAGTTTGAAAAAGCTCATGCGGTCCAGTGAAAGTGAGCTTATGCGGCCCTGAAGATGAAGTAGTTATGCGGCTGCAAACAAACAACTTTCATACGGCTCTGACCTAGGTCATACCCTACGTGACTCGAACATGAGTCGGACACGCAGCATACTTGGCAATACAGGCTCGCGCATAAAATATGCGGCATAGCCGTGACAGTTTATGTTGATGGTCCTACCAGCAATAGACGGGTGAACGTCGGGGTAAAAAACGGGCGCGTCAGCCGGCGGAGGAGCCGCCACGTTCGCCGCCGTTGATGAAGACGCGGCCTTCTTGCCCTTCGCTGTCGTAGACGACGATACGGCCTTCTTAGCAGCGGTAGTCTTCTTGGAAGCCATTGGCAAACGTTGATGAGAAGACGAAGAAGAAGTCGGCAACAAGGAGTTAGAACAAAAGGAGAAGGTAAAGAAACCCTCAAAGAATAAAATCACTCCTATTTATAGGCGAAGAAGGCCCGAAAAAATCAAAAACAATGCCTCAATCCATGCGCGCGCCGCCTAAAAGAAAGAAAACGCTTCGGTCAAAACAAAACTGACCCTTGGGATCCTCCCCCAAGAGGCGGCGAATCAAGGGCATTTAATGCAGAAGATTTACACACGTGGTTGGGACACGTGGCAAAAGTCTATGTGGCCTGACAAAGCTCTTGCGGCCAGATAAATTCATGCGCGCTGAATCATCTATACGGTCAACAAGTCCATGTTTCTTATTCAAGTATTTCAATTTTGTAAATTGAAAACTTTGAAGGGGGTCTTGTAGAAGCATGGAAAATATCAGAGTAATGATCTATGCGGCTCGGATCTGGAGAACCCCATGCGGCTCATACAGGAATGGTCCCATGCAATTCAGAGAGACTCTTAGTCTCATACGGCTCGTTGCGGGAGAGTCCATGCGGCTTACATAGGGACAGTCTTATGCGGTTCAAAGAGCCCCCTAGCCGCATGTGGTTCAGAGTACATACGGCTCACATACGACGAACAGAGATATGCGGCTCGATCAACCACGTGTCCCCATGGGACCCCTTCACACAACTGGCCATCGAGCAATGGTCCTATTTAATGCTCTGTCGTGATTTAACAGCTGACGGCTCTGACATGAAGTATCATAATGGCCCTGTCATAATGACAGGCTCTTTGGGAATAGAAGAAAATCTTCGACACCATCCAAAATTGCCACGTGGCGACCCCCATACGGCTCACTTGAAGAATAGCCCCATACGACTGGCAAGAGTACATCCTCCTGCGGCTCACCAAGAAGCCATCATATGCGGCTCGTGAATATTATATGCGGCTCACCAAGAAG